>KI921742.1:3720-13995 GCA_000473525.2 Anopheles melas
TGGGTTCAAGCCCCGAATAGACCGTAGCCCATACGTAGAACAGACTATCCTGCTACGGTAACAAAAAGTCACTGAAAGCCAAGCCCATTTCACTAGTGGGTACAGGCAGGCCTTGACCGACAGCGGTTGTTGTGCCAAAAAAAAAGAAGAAGAAAAAAAGAAGTGTATTATACAGAGTATGTCAAGATTGAATATTACTTTTTAAAAAGTCACAGAACAAAATTATATGCAATCGTCAAAAAAAGCCGCTGTATGAGTATGACCGAAAACGTCCCCATTTGATATTCGAAATGTTGTAGCATATGTCTACATACGTATTGTAGTGTTCTGATCAAGTTTTAAAGATCAGATCAAGAATATTCATTCAGCAACATCCAGAGTGTGTTATTGTTACAAGTTTCGTTGTTACACAGCATTAAAGTGTCAAAAATCAACATTTACCGTGTACCTATTTTTGGCTGCGTTGAAAAATTACATGTATATCTTTTTTTTTAAATACCAACAAACAATTCGGCAAGCATCGAATCTTTCATAAAAATTCATACTTTCATTGATTTATTATTCTGATTATGTTAATCATGAAATTTTTGGCTGACAGCAAATATTTCGAAGAATGTTGACTTCTGCACATTTCTTTGATATTTTGGAAAATTTGTTAGGAATTTTGTGAAATATTTTTTAATGCGTTTTTGCATAATTACCCTGCCGAAAATAGGTACATTGCCGAAAACTGGTACAGTTATCCTAATTCAGATTTATTTATTTATTCCGTTATTACGGCACGTATACAGCCGTATTTTTATCCTAATTCTGACATTACATTAACATTTTTTTATTCAGTAGGGACGGCTTTGTCGTATTGCTTATTTACATTAACATTTTAAACCTTCTTGAAAGAATTATAACATTCGACCAGAAGTGAATTTATTTTGTATTTGACAATTTATGTGTCAAATCAAAGTATGTTTATGTGTTTGCTCAAAGTATTATCAATGTTAGAAAACTGCGATACACGGGGACTACCTGGATGTATTTTCTGCTTTTATTATTGTAGTAGAAAATTTTAGTAGAACATTAAATTGATATTCATCATGAGCAATGCAAATGAAACACTATTTTTCCGTTAAATTCCATCTTTAAAAAAATCATGATTCAAAACTAGAAAGCTTACTATACAATCGGTTCGGTTACATATGGGAATAAGGATGGAAACCTTAGCATTGGTTAAAAATCATTTCAATTTGCTAATCTCACACTAGCTGATAACCTTTTTCTGTGCAAGGTTTGTTCTTCTATCTTTATAACGTCTTTCTAAACTCCAAGGGGCCGCCCAAAATCGCCTTCTCAATTTCATACAAAGTGGTATGGAACGTAAAGCTTTCGCATATTGTCAAAAGCTCTCCAAGGTATAGTAAGCTGGAGGATGTGAGAATCAAAGTTCAACCATTGTGTGAAGCGAATGGAAACCATTTTATTTGTTTGTATTTCATGAATTCCAAATATACACACGTGCAGTCGCCTACGCATCACGGTTCGCGGACAAGTTGGCCAATGTATGCAACGGCTGTTTTGAGTGCTTCCATACTGGAGCACTAACGGGCCCAACAGGGAAACAGCACTGACAGCAGAACCGTCGGTGTAGTGACAGCTTTTCTTATTAAACGACAAAGCAATGCCGATGGGAAATTCAGCAGGAAAAGCACATGATTATGATGCAACGATAAAGATGGGTCCAAAAATGCACAAGTGAAATGTTCATGCGCTACATTTAGCAATACGTTGATAGTGCAGAATAGAATGGATAGGGAAAACAATGATACGCTGTCTTAACGTATTAACGCCCCAAGCAAATTGTGTGACATGTGTGAACGGCAACGTGTCCGATGGGTGACAAATTGTTCGTCGCATTGTTCACTAACCAACAATGCTCGCAAATGTAGAACAGAAATATTGTTTCATATTCATTGTCACGTTTGTTTGCACTGCAAACGATGGAGTCCAATTGAAAACTTTCTTTCGAACAGCGCTGTATCGTAGAATGATTAAATTCAGCTGTAGCTGGTAAAGCTATTGAAACAGTTGAGAGATAGTATAATGCTTAAATAAAGATTTTATATGGTTAAATACCGTTTAGAGTACAAACATTCTGTAACAAACAATGTTGTTGAAATAAGTTTAGAAATGAGAATATGAATAATTTCTAAACATATGGGTTACTTTACTCGGTTTCAACATTAAAGAGGTTTCAACGAATTCTACCAATATTCTGTTCAAAGGTTAATACTCAGCATAAGGTGGCCTGCTTCGCGAGGGTCTCAATTCGGAGTCTTCTTATATATGTTTATGCGTGTCGAAGTGCTATTTAGATAAGGTCAGCGATTTTTATTATTGCCAGCAACGCTAGTTTCAAACTTTACTCACTTTTTGCTTTTAATTTTTAATATTTCTTTTATGCGTGTGAAGCATAAGCACGCATCTTTTAAAGGAACAGTTCTTTACAGCCTACAGTCTTAAGTTTTTTTAAACAAATATCTTCTTCCAAAAGGTAATATTTTGGAAAAAAGAAACCTGAATGTGGGAAAATGATCCATTTAAATAATGTATTCAGTTGGTGAGGGTGTCAGGTAGAAAAAAGGAAGCATGTTCTATAATTCATTGTTTACATTACCTACGCGTCTGAAATTTTAACATGCCTGTGATATTTTTTCTTTCTTTTTTTACAGATAAAACATAAGAAGGATAGCGAGATAAACAATTACGCTGATAACGGAAAGTGCCGAAAAGAAAATTCGGGACCACGTCTGTTGCAAGGAAAACAATGTTGCCTTGAATCTTTGGTCAAAGTGAGGAAAGAATAATTCTCACTAATCCTGCATTCCGTCAGCCCCTGGACAGTGGACAAAATAAGCGTTACTTTAGCGCGATTTTCATCGCATGCCTTAACCGATTGGACCAAGTGAACTGTTAAAAGTCACAGAACCAACCGGCCAAGAATACACGTAATCTGACTGAGTGCAATAACCGGGAAAACTTAAAAACGACGGTGGCGATTGCAGGCGCGGAGAAGTCCAAACGACGAAAGGAAAGGCAAAGATTATCAATCTGTTATTCATCCAAACCATCCGCGGCGGCATCATCCGCTATGGATGAGGAGTTGGAACGGAAACTATGAGCAATCGTGTGAGGGCTCGAGAGCCCCCAGCGTGGAAGCAACCGAGTGCCATGCCGCAGGCAATGTCGGACACGGCATTTAGTAGCAGCACCAGCTATTATAGCAGTAGAAGCCAAGCACCGTTTGGGTTGGGCACTAGCCTTACTATCAGCAGTAGACGAAGCACCAAGATGACCGGCGGTAGGATTTCTCAATCCGCTTTCGTGCGCTGCAGGCTTCTGCAGTCTTCCGGAAGATCACTTATTTCGCGTCGCTTCTTCGCCAACAACCTTTCCACTACTGTCCCTATCGTTCTGCTGTTGATAACATTTGCTAGCGACTTTGCCTATCTCAGCGGCAACTCTGATGGGGGCGGAGTGCTGGCCGATGAAGTGACCACTACTCCACCCGAAGAAACCTGGACCACATCTAGTAACGAAAATGTGGGCACGGGAGAGGCGGCTCCGTTTGGTAAGTGTAGTCATGATTCGTCATTCCGCGTACCATCATCTCCTAGGGCATTTATCCCTTTCACTTTTATCCGAAGGAATGATTAATGATAAGAACCATCACAAAGATATTATCTTGCAAGGATTTAGCATGTTAAATCTCGGCTATCTCCTTTTTCCAGGCTTTTTTAGGCTCCATTTATGTAATTCTGTATGATGTTTTCTTTGAATTGATGTGAATGATACCTCCTCCAGAACGATTATATGCTTAATCTATGTGTGTGTTCTTTTCCATAAAACGGTAAAAGACACACATCATAAACGAACATAGATAAATCTAAGCCATTGTGGTAGGTAATCGAATTATAATATAACGACTGTTTCCATGATTCATGAATAATAAATAGTTGGGAAAAAGCTAAATGGATTTACTATAATTTCGCCTACACTACAGATAGATAGAACAATTTAAGCACATTGACCACAAACCCTTAATGTTTTATGTGGGGTAAGGGATATGAGTAATACAGATAAGGTAACGAATTATGTACTAAAATTAGACCATTATATAACCAGCTACACCAAAATTGTAAGCTAATACCTACACTACGAGTTTATTATTGGTACCAGGCATGAGTTCAGTATCAGTTTTACGACCGGTATGGACAGTGGCATGTTCGACTGTAGGCAAACTAAACGGGGGAGCCCGAGCTGAAAGAGGCCTCGAGTTAAAGGCAGTGGCGGATCTAACTGTTGACGGCCCGTAGATCTTTGGCCCTGCACGTATAACAGTTGGTAAAGTACGACCCTGTGTTAGCGACACTCTATGCCTGCCACTGGGTATGTGTTTGTGATCGGTTCCCGAACCGGAATGGGTTCGTGATTGATTCCAGGATCGGTATGAGTTAATGAATGATTCCAGGATCGATATGGGCTCCTGATTAGTTCCAAGACCGATATAGCTTTGTGGTAGCTTCCAAATCCGGTATGAATGTAGTTTCAGTTCCAGGAGTAGTATGAGAGGAATATCAGCTCCAAGACCAGTATGGTTTCACTATCAGTTCCAAAACAAATATGGGTACACGGTCGATTTCAGTGTCAATATACAGGTGACTCCCAAGATTAACTGTATTTGGGACCGAAAAATTATCCCAAAGCATGGTTTAAGTTGAAAAAGTCGTATGTCGAATATCTGACAATATAATGTTTATAGTCGTATAATGGTTACACGATAGAAATCTTCAAGTTTGGGTTTTTGGGGAATCATTTTTTTTAGAATATTTATTTGGCAAGTAACAAATATTATAAAGCGCTTGAACTTCAAAGCAGTAATTGAATAGAATAAAATAATAACCTTTTCTTGTTTTTTTTTTTTATTTGTATCGTAAACTTGTTTTTTTCTTTTTTTTACATACATTTTACTCATCTCTTCAAGGTAAAAAAACTTCATCACCTTCAACTTTCATGTTTGTGAGCTTTAGAGCTAATAAATCCGTTTAACGTATTTGAGTCTGTAGATGAAGGCAAAATTCATTAGAAATATTTAATAATGGCGCACGGCAAGGTGCGAACAGTTGGAAAAAGATGATTTAAAAGACGAAATACTTCATAGAGAGAAAGAGAGAAAGAGATAAAAATAGAGATGCAGTGATAGAGAGAAAGAGAAAGAAGGAGCTTAAATTTTCCTCAATTTACCATAAATGCGTTGTAACTCCGTGGCTATATGTTTCGTCCGCCCAGGTGTACGCGTTCGAAGGACATAAATTTTCATCATGGGGCAGACTTTCTCCTCCTCATCGTCTTTACACCACTTTACTGGACTCAGTTTGAGTTTTGAAACATTTTGTATCCTACGTACCGGATGGCACAAAACCTCATCGGCTACGAAGGGTGGGGTGTTGTAATTTAAAATTTTCAATCCCTAGGCGACCAACTTTTCGTAGCTTGGTGCTGCTAAGCGGTTGCGAATGTGGAATGTGGTATTGATACCACAGGACCATGTGCCGGACAAATATAACTACTCGCAGTAGAACATTTACTCGCGCTAATCCCACAAAAGAAAAACCTTTTGCAACTTAATTAGAGCGTTGTTTGATGCAGCAGTAAATTTACGCTCGATTGGCGTCAAAAAGGCTTCATCAAAACCTATCCGCAAAAGTTGGGGAATCATCACACATTCAAGCGTTTACGTGAATATGTTCACATAACCGTGTTTATTAACCGGCCTTCGCCTTTCATTAGATGAGAAAGACGATAAAAATGTTATTATATCGTTTACATTTATCATTGAGCCCAACAGCGCAGCAAAACATCAACCAGCACCTCTGGTAATTACACTTTTCTGTATTGGTGCTCAACATTGAAAAGGTAAACATTATGGCATAGAGGGTTTAACAGTAGTGTACCAATAGTTTGTTTGTTTTTACCAAATTTGTTAGTTGTTAGTTGTTTGTTTGTTGATTTGTTGTTAGTGTACCAAATTTGTTTAGATTAAAAACTAATCTTTGGAACAATAAGTGAAAATTGCAATGTTTAGATTTTGTCGATTTGATATTTATTTTAAGCTTAAGTAGAAAACATGTTGCCCGCAATTCCTGCAACTTCTGTTAGTGAGTGCACATTATCCCACTAATTAACAATCGATGTAGAGCTAATGTCGTTTAAACACATCATAAAAATATTAAAAATCAAAAACGTCATTTTCCAAAGTATAGCGAAGAAAGAAACGAAATATCCACAACACAGTCGATTTAAAAGGGCTTGTTCTTGTTTAATGGACTTTTACATTAAACTGGTGCAGTTTAAGGGAAGTTTAAGGCTTTTTATCAAAAATTAAAGCAAATGAATCTAAAACGAATTAACACGCACAAGCGAAAATTTTATGCGTTTATCATGGTTTATCATGCACAAATCTACAATTTTTGGTATTTCGAGAACCATTCTAGCAGATTTATGGTTAAAAATTTAGAACAAATGTCAGTTGGGAACTCCCTTTTTTAGAATTCGAAATGTCAATTCGGTTGGGCTTTGACAGCCGCACGTTTCGTCGCCAGGCATCGTTGCTATCGTCCTAAAACCGTGCGTATCGCCGGATCGTTTCAATGGTGCTTTCCTTTGATATTTTCTTTCGGAGCTTGAACCCATGACGGCCATATTGTTAAGTCGCGCGAGTTGACGACTGAACTACGGGACCGGAACCAGTAAAAAAAGACACCAGTATTAGTGCTGTAAATAAGTGATGTGCTTAAAACAGGCCAGTTAAAGAGTGAAACAAACGAGTGCTTTTATCAAATGGCGGCTTATTTCGCGATGGAATGGGTTAATTTTTCGAAGGAACAGGATATGCCTAATAATTTTCTAGATTGAATAAGATTTGCTTTCCGTGGGTAGGTAAACAAATTCAATGGACGACCGCGCTCCGGCATTACTTGCAAAGAACCTACCCGTAAAGGGGAGATTCAAAGTTCGTTCGAATACAAACACAAAGTATTAAACGGTGAAAGGCCTTTCCAATGCGTTGCTCTGTGTGTAGCGTCTGCATTGAAATTAAACACGTGTGAGCAATCCTACCGAGGATTATGTTGCCATTTTTGGCAGTTCTGAAACCTCTACCACGGATAAAGGGGATAAAAACACTTCAAGGTGTCGGGATAAAACCCCGATTGTATGAGTCCCCATGTAGGTATGTTTTCGCGTGTATATCTGTGTGTCCTGGGGCCACCTGAGGGTGCTAACCAATACCGTCTGTCCGTTTTTATAAGTATACAAAATCTGGAGAGTGGGTTGTGCTGGGTTTCCTCAAATTTCTCAGATTTTCACATGAAAAACAGAATAGCTCCCATGAAATTTACATGAGATTACAGCTTTGGGTACGTTTTGTGCTTTTTTCATTTTTAGTTTCCCGGGGGATGTGTTCAAATGTGTTTCGGTATGGGTACGCTTTTAGAAACGTAAAATATTTAAAAGCAAGTACTTTCATCTTCACCCACCTTTAGTCGATTGAACTTTGACGTAAAAATTTCTTGGATAGCTGGTACAAAAAAAAATTATACGATATGGTCGTGGTTATATTTGTTTGTATAATATCTGTTCCGGGCTGCATTGAATACAAAAACCACAGAAAGTTACAAGTTGCAAGTTTGAATTAGTTGCTTATTGCCTCTGTACCTGGGTAGCCAAAGTAGTTTAATGGTTGTTCAGTTTGTTCAAGCTAATTGGAGGAGTTTTTGCTTGATAATTAAGACTCGATTGGGTCCCACTAATGAATCCAACGTAGAATGTAAACAAGATTATGTCGGTTTATCTGTTCGTTTACTGCATTAAATGTTAAAGACCTTTTTCTTGCAATTGAAGAGCATTGTTGACCGTGCGCTATTTACGCCGATTAATGCCTATACTCTTAATGTGGGTTATTTAGATCTTTACACAAATCGCTATTTGTTGTACGACGTGGATGCTGTTCTACGTTGTTGATGCTCATGGTTTATTTCGTAGTTATCACCGATACCGATGCTGTGGGACTCAGGGATCTAGGGACTAAGGACACTTTCGATGCAGATGATTTGTTTCGACTATCTATAGAGCATTTTTTGGTTCTTTTCGGTCAAAGTGTTTCTTCGCGTTGGAGGTTGTTCAAATGAATATTTGAATGTAGTCTAGCTGGCTTCATAAATTGCTGGGAAAAGTCGCTTGCTGCTTCATTAAAGATTAATTATATATCTACTCTCTCCGCAGTGATACTAAATTTGAGATGCTCTACCACAGCTACGCTTTTCTTACAGTGATGTATTTCTCTGAGCGTGGTTAGTATCCATTTAAACATTTAAGCCATTTATAGAAAACTAGTTAATTTAGCCCGGTTGCACAGTTACGCAAACGAATTTCGAAGGTATGCGGTATTATATTTTCGTATGGAATACAACTCATATTTTGTTCCTGTTCCTACATGGCAATCTGTACAGGTGATTTGTTCAGTATTATTTCCTGCCAAAGCCTTAACCCATATTTTCAACAATAGGCCATAGAGTGCAAAACCCGGTAATGTATTTATTTAGTATTTTTATAACAATTGTTTTTCAGTTATTATGCACATCATCCTACAACGTGATACCCTGAACTCAGTTTATCTTGCCCTGTCCACTTTATCGGTCGGATTACTATCTTTTCTGTGCCTCCAAATTCCAGTTACACTTTTTGGTTTATTTCCAATTCTTGTTAATGTGACCCAGTGACAGAGCTGTGTCAAGGTGTATACTAATGTAGGGTGCAAGGTTATGTTGAAAACATCTTCTATACTGCACCCCCATACTCTCCCTTTGAATTCTGGAACATAACGCTTTCTTTATCTTGTTTAAATTACCAGTCCTTGCAGAACCATATTTCATTTCTAGTGACTGGGTTGATTACGAAAGATTTCTACTATTATACGTCTCTGACTTAATGCTTTTGTTGCACTTTTACGAACATGAACATAAAAATTGAAAATATAGCTGGATTGAATTGGATTATGCTTCTACTCTTCTTAGATATACTCCAAAAATTAGACAAAAAACTAATTGTTTCACTGAGCTGCTTAAAAAAACCAATAATCCTATCAATGAATATTATTATTATTATTTAACAATGATCCTCCTTTCCTGTCTCTGTTTCTTTCCATCCCTTTTCTAGTTTCCTTTTCTTCTTGTCACTGTAATGTCCATGTGTCCTGAACATATTTTTCCTTATCTAGGATTTTATTTTTTTATAATTCTTTTCAACTCCACTTTAGTATTAGGGTTGATAACTAGAGCTGTTTCATAGTTTGCACACACTGCAACAGTCGTTGCTTTTCAAGCGAAATGGTCCAAGATGCCCTGCAGCAATGCATCGTTAGTCGTTGCTAGAATTTATGTTATCTCTATTAGTTAAATTGGCCCGGTTACAGGACCATACAATAGATCTTGATGAACTTACGCAATGGCAGTGATTGTTATGACAGATTGTGCTACGTTTGAGCGACATAGATTTAACACTTAACGCGAGCTTATAAACATTTTTAGAAAGATTGATTTGTTTGAGAAGATCCCATGTTTACATATATCCCGAATACATGGGGACGGTTCCGTGGTACAGTCGTAACCTCGAATGACTTTAAAAAATGACCATCTTAGGTTCAAGCCTCAATGAACCGTTACCCCACGTTAAGAACTGAGTATTCGACTTCGGGGATACTCATTACATCTCGAAATCATGTATACAGGCCGATATGACTACGTTGGTCTCTCTCTCTCTCTCTCTCTCTCTCTCTCTCTCTCTCTCTCTCTCTCTCTCTCTCTCTCTCTCTCTCTTGTTGGCCTGCTCACGATAGAGTACGTCAATGTGACATGGCCCGGTCAACAATTCCATAGGACGCTCGGTCCCTGGCTGCAGCTTTCCATCCATGCAGACACCCAATCTCCGTCAGGTCTCGCTTCACCTGGTACAGCCATCGAGTTCCCCTGCGCCTTATGTCGAACTGGGGATCGCTGTCGAACACCTTCTTGGTGGGGCATGAGTCCGGCATCCTGATGACATGCCCCAGCCATCGTATCCTGCCAGCCTTCGCCACCGTGAGGATGCTCGGTTCGCCGTACAGCTCAGCAAGCTCGTGGCTCATCCTTTTCCTCGACGCTCTATGCTCGAACAGACCCCCATAGA
>AXCO02009719.1:0-12046 GCA_000473525.2 Anopheles melas
GTTTAATGGAGCTGTTCTGACTTGATGTACTGCGGATCAAATCCAACCACGGCAGTACAACAAGTCAACAGATGAACAGAATAGAAAGGAAGAGTCAGAGTGTACTAGGGATGA
Organism: Anopheles melas; assembly: GCA_000473525.2. NCBI lineage: Eukaryota > Metazoa > Arthropoda > Insecta > Diptera > Culicidae > Anopheles > Anopheles melas. The sequence continues at coordinate 115 of AXCO02009719.1, forward strand.
TGTAACGGTGGAAAAAAGTGAAAGAGGGGAATACCTTTTTTCCATGACTACTATGACGATGATTGCACTGGTTTTCCCCTTCCTTTTTTCTCACAGCACGCTGCTCATAGTGAGATCGCTTTCGTCTGAAAAGCGGAACGGAAAGCGACTTGCATCAATTGTCAACCCGATTTTCCGTGCTGAAATTGTCATCCGGGTACCGATAAAATTTTGATGCGCCTACCGAAAACTGCCAAAATAATCTGGCCACACTTGTTGCACAACAAACAGAATCAAAAGTTGAAATGTCATCTTCTATTTTTCAAGTGATTGTTTACGTTGTGGTGTGGTGCGGATTGTGCTTGCGACATTGGTGGTAAAATATAATATAGAAATATCTAACAATGCCGCATGGACACTCACACGGTGGTGGCTGCGAACATGAAGCATTGGGAATTGACAACGAATTGGAAATAGGTATACATTACAGTCTGTATGAGAAGATTGATATGAACAATGTAGAATGTCTGAACGAAGAGCTGGAAGGATCTGGGAAGACTGTGTTTAAACCATATAATGAGCGTTTAAATCACGATAAGGTAAGTGCGGTACTAGTTAAGATTAGATTCCATAATTAGTTTTCAATTAACCGTCGTAAAACATACTTCCAGTACGTGAAAAGTGATGCTGACGAGGAACTGCTATTTAACATACCCTTCACTGGAAACGTGAAGCTGAAAGGTATCATCATCATCGGAGCAGACGATGAAACGCACCCAAAAAAAATGCGTCTGTTTAAGAATCGCCCAAAAATGACGTTCGACGATACATCCGCATCGGCGGATCAAGAATTTTCCCTAGAGAAAGATGCGAACGGTGTATTCGAATATTCTACAAAGTAAGTTTATTCACAAAAATAACAGCATATTAAGCAACAGCATATTGGTGATTTACAATCACGACAAATTTAAACTATCGACGGATATATCATACTGATTGTCGTCTTCTTTTACATCCTAGAGTTGTTACATTTGCAAACGTGCATCATCTTTCACTGCATATTCCTACCAATTATGGAGGCGAAAGTACGACCGTTTATTACATAGGACTGAAGGGAGAATTTAGTGAAGCACACCATCACGGCGTGACAATTTGTACGTACGAAGCACGTCCTAACGTTTCGGATCATAAAAATAATTTGTTCGATTCTGTGAACCACCAAATTCAATGATGTAAAAAGTAAGCAATAATCACGATTGAGAAATATATTGATTTGCAATATGACTTCTGTTTATTTTTAGCTTGCACGATTGTTGTTCTAATAAGTTAAACAAGAAAAACTCGGTTTCGAATCATCAAGACGCGGCCCTTTTCAAAGGCGTTCATAATTATCAAGGCAAAACAATGGATATTAAAAAAACAAAAACATAAAGAAGGAGAATTTTCTATCACTTTGTGCAGTGATCGGCAAACTGCGACCAAATGGGCCTAACAATATTAAAATGCTCGTAGAGTTCCGCAGGAGTCAAATCGATGAAAATATGACGATAAAAGGGCCATATTCTAGTTATTAAAGAGCCGTAGTATGCCGACCACTTTCCCAGTTCTAGTCCAAGTGTATATTTTTGATCAGGCTAACAAAAAAAAAAGATAATAGTAACACAGTTAAATTACTAGTAAATAATCCTTAAATAATCCTCCTACAAGTAAATAGCTTGTAATCCTATTGCATGTATAAATTTTATGATTTACATTGATTTGTTTTGCAAAAAGCATATTTTACTTTTATCTATACAATTTGATCCAATTGGGGGGGTTGGTAGATCGAGATCGAGAAATCTATGGTTTTTAATAGTATTTATGGTTTTTAATGAAATTTAAGTTGTTTGTTTTTTTTTAAAAACAAGAAATAATTAGCATGCTTGAATTTTTGAAATAAGAATAATATCTTCTATATGCCAATATGCGATAGGATATCTTACCTATTAAGAGAGGGCTCATTTTTCAGCAAATATAAACAATCGGATATTTCCAAATATTACGTTAGTGCTGTGAAAAGATAAACGAGTTCATACTCCATTCCTACATACTAAATTCCAATTGTTGTTTTGTGATTTCCCAGCATCTTGGTATCTTCTCATATGGTATGTTCTGTTTTTGATACCGACTTCAGGTCTGCTTTTGATCATGTTCCAAATTCTCAGTTACTTCATAAAATTTATAATTACTACCGCAATATTCCTCTCAATAGGTGGTCTCGTAGGCTCGAATGACTAAAAAACATGCCTGTGGTGGGTTCAAGTCTAGAATACACCGTCCCCTCCGTAGCAAGAACTTGACTGACTATCCGGTTGCGTGAATAAGTCTCTAAGCCTTTTATGGACCAGCATGACCGCGTTTTGCCAGATACACCAATAATAAGAAGTAGAAAGTCCTCTGATCCTCTTACCCAGTTATTTTCTTAGGGTTAGGGATAGATATTTCTATTTGTTAAGATCGTACTCGTCTTGTATAATTTAATCAGAACTCATTTCTTTCCGGTGATATCTTGGCTTTAGAGCTTGAAAAATGTAAAGTCATTTCGTTCATTGGTTCCTGCAATCTTGGGGCAATCGGTGAGCTTGAGGTTTGACTTGAATTTTGCTTCACTAAGCAGTGCGCCTTCTTATCGACTTTTTTGTCAGTTTTGCTCGAAAACCCTCGTTCGTTGGTCAAATTTAAGCTGAAATACTATTTATTCATTTGGTGTCCCGTACCAACAATTCACATTGATTGTGTCGAACAGGTTCAGAGATCATTAATCAGATTCGTTTTATCAGATCTGAAACCGATCACAAACCCACATCGATCATAATACTAATCGCGAACTCATACTGGTTCTGAAATTTGTGTTGTGAAATTGATGCACCAAATGTACTCTGTGCTATAAAATTCTTTGCTCCGTTTTGGACTGTCAAGCAAAATCAACTAATACGTGCGTCACATTATCGTACCAGATTCGATTGGAGTAGCCGGAATTATATTTATTTCGAAGTCGGATTCGGATTCAGTAAAGCGGAGTTGGGGTGGATTCACGAATCAAATCCAGTGCTGCGATCACTTGACATTTACATGGAGAAGATGGTTCCTTGCTTAAAACCATAACATGATATAACATGATGAGTATATTATTGAGAAGCAAAAGGGATAGTCTGTTAATTACTTCTGTTAAACTTCTGTCTGTTAATCGACTTACATCCATTATGTTTTTCGTTGTAAACGAAATTAATTTGATATGGCCCATAGCTAGAAGTAACCAATTTATTCATGTCACAGCCGTAGACAGTAAATGCCTACAATAACCAACTACAATCGAAAGAATACGCATAATTAAATATGTATTACATCCTTTCTGAAATTTGCATAACAACAACCAAAGGAATCTGCTACCATTAACATATTTCAGTTAAAAATGGTTGTAGTGCTACGACACTCAGATACGCTAAGATCTGATAAATAAACTTGAACTGAATGTTCAAAGCTTCCAAATAGAAGAAAACAATTATTAAAAGTATTATTATTATAATTATTATTGTTCTACACAGAGTTGAAAAAAAACCGTTTTTTATACTCCTCCTTTAGGCTTCTGGTTAGCTCAACTGTCCGATCGTTACCCGATTGATGTATTTAAATAAAAAATAAAACACACAATTCCAGTTTCTTTGCTGAGTGCTGCTGAGCGATGAAAAGATAAGATGAATGTTTTTAAAAGTTTATTAACACATTTTTTTTTCAATGTTTTATACACGTATAAAATAACAAAAAAATGTTGAGCGAGTTAAATTAGCTGTTTGAGACAGATAAAATTGGCATGATACGCCTTGATTGAAATTGATATTCCGTAACATAGTGTTTGATATGTTTTGAATGTGTAACGCAGAACAGCTATTTCGCATATATTTATGAAATTTCGAAACAAAATGAGACAAAATGGAAAACCCAGAAATAAAGCAAAAAATAGCAATAAGCGAAGCTACTTCCAAATCATATGGAAAATTAAACAACGTCTTTACACTTAGCTTAATGAGATGCCTGTACTTAGTACCTACCTGAATGTGAAGTCCTCGGAATGTCTATGCTGCCGTATCCAAGATGAAGCAGTTGGCTATTCTATGTTTACAAGTATAAATCTTGAAAGCAGTAACCAGTTATAGAGTAGCAATACTTGTTAGAGAGTGGTATACTTTGTCTCCGCTGATGCACAATTTTGCCTAGATAGCTCATTATTGTTCTGTTTTTTTTGCTTCACATTGTTATATTCATTGTCATATCTCATTTATGAGGGGTTTTTTGATAGGCCTTTTCATTTTTTTCCTTCAAATATCAACACAATTATCTGAATTTAAAAAAAATGTGTTTACCGGTCTTTTAACCTACATTGCTCTTTAAACGTATTGGTAATGGCATTTATAGACAGCAATCGAATTAATGCTGCTTTGTTGAAAGTTTTCTACAATAAACATCACTAATAGGCTCCTATGCACTTTTCAATTGGTGTATGGCAAATGAATGGAATCCAAAAAGGAATTTTACTGTCTGTTTACTGTGAACTGTCCGGCCGTGAGGCAGCGACTCCTTCTTGGTGGATATGCTACATAGTATTACAGTTACAGCATATTCTACAATTCGTGAGGATAAATATAGTTTCGCTCAAGGCTCATTACAATCGTGTTCTGAGTGCACAAATTGATATGTAATGCACGTCGAAGCACGTTACTTCTTGGGGTTGTAAAAATATCTTACGGGTAGCGCTTTGGGCGTAATGATTTCATCGTCCTGAAACTGAGCACTATCTTCGTCACTGTTGCGTTTGCTGGATTCAGTAACTTCCAATGGTACCAACTCCACATCGGCATTGGTCGTTAGCAATCCGTAGAGCGATCGGAAGGTGGTGGTTGTCGATCGATCGGTCATTGGAGGGTTTTGTTCCGTTGTGTACGCATCACTAGCACCAATACCATCTGGCACATTTCGGTCCACATTTTTTAAATCTGTGATCGCTTTAACTTCATCCTTAAGAAGATCCGGATAGAGCACGTCATCGATGTAAAACATCGTTCCCAGATTGTAGACAAACACTTCTGACTCTACAATACGGGCCGAATTGACACGCACCGTGTTTTCGAACGTGCGTTGTATCTTGACAGGCATTCCTCCAATCGTGTCAATCACCTCTCCATCCTTTAGATCGCGATCGTATAACCGGCCGCGAATGAAATGGTTCAGCAGCATCTTGATGCCCTTTTCTGAGGCTAGCACGCTGTCCGGAAGTAGATCAAAGCTGTAGCGTTCGAACGCTTCATCAGTTGGGACGAAGAAGGTGTAGTTTGAGCCAGAAATGAACTGTGCAATTTCGGCAGTGTTGAGAAACCGGGTGATTTGAGTGAACCGTGTATCGCGTTCTAGTGCCAGGAAGGAATGCGATAAAAACTGAGCTCCAAACCAAGGGAAAGCCAACAGTGGTGGTGTTTCCTTGTCTTTGTGCATCTGAAAGGAACATTTTTTTTTGCGAAGAATGAAATTTTTATCAGTGTAATATGTGTTGAGAGACGATACATATCGTGCAATATTATGCGTTGAGACGCATTTCAATATTATTAAATACCTGATGTAATCGTGATACCACAGCCTCCGAAACGAAGAGAACTTCGGATATAACAAAAATTTCGATGCCATTCGAAAGAGTGTAGTCCGATATTACGGAAACATTATTCACATTTGGTGTTGCTAAAAACGACGGTGTAATAAAAATAAAACCATAAGCTACATATGTATGTGTGTAGTCTTGTCTACTTACGTTTATTCTTAAGTACAATGTACTCTCCGCCAAGAGTTTTGAACCTCTGTTCTCCCTGGATTGTCCGTAGATCCGCCATGCGCAGGGGTTGCTTTGTACGTACAAAGTGATTTCGCAAAACAGTTTCAGTAAACTCTTGAACGCTGAAGGGATAAAAGCCCCAGTCTATCGGGTGCCATCGCTGGAAGGCCGTATCGGATGGGATGAAAACCATATAGGAGCTGTCGTCCATAAGATGGCTAAGGTTGGAGCTAGAGAGAAAGTGCTGGAAGACTTTGGTTCCCGACTTCATGCCGGCTAGGAAGTTCATCAAATGTTGTCCAATTCGATTCTCTTTGCCTGACGCAAGCTCCTTGGTAAAATTTTTCATTTCCAATCGTTGCGGTTCGTTATAGCTATGTGAATGAAGAAACGTTATTGGGTAGGTTTTATGTTCATGCTAGAGGTGTAAAGCACATCAAGCTTACCGGTTTGTTTCCTGGATGTTTCGTTTATTAAACTTATTTATGGACGAGCTTTGAACATCCGATTCTGTCAAATTGCCGACAATAAACACCAGACTAAGATTCTCGGTAATATTGCGCTTGGTGAGTACTTTAGCGCTTTGGTTTATCTCGTACGCCATGAGCATGTCAAAGCAGGATAGATTCACATGAACAGGATGCTGGTTTAAATTAAGGTAAGTATTTTGATCTTTCACCTCCACCAGCGCTCCGGGAACTACGTGCTCGAGCAAGAATTCTCGTATTTTGGGTTCATTGCCGTCGAATAGGCTTTCGTTAATTTTGTCCGGTACTATGAGCGTAAAGGGTATGTCTGCAGGAAAATGTAAATACAATGAAATGAATTAGTATTACAATGTTGTGAACTGCATAATATGCATTTAAGTAACGTCAAGTAAATCGGAACTAAGTAAACATATTCTGTTATACTTATCGTGTAAACACACAAGATATTTAATTCAATGTCAATAAAAGGCCAGCAACACTTAGAGTGAATCGTTACATTTCACTGTGAAAAAAAAAGATTCTTTAATATATACGGCTTGTCTCAATGAATAAATGCACCTGCTGTCCAATGCATTCTAAACAGTATTTGCATCGTGCGACCCACACATGCAAAAGTCGTTGTCCTTTCTAAGACTTGCTTTCCTTGATGAATGAATTATTGCTTGAAGGGTCTATAAATTGTAATGGAGATTTCATGCTTCAATAAATGAAGTACTAAATATCATTGTTTCTGCGAAAAAATGTTCTTCACATTGTTATATGGAGCAGGGACAAAATGATTGCATTTTTTTATGTGAAAAAATAAAATGAATAACCAAATGAAACAATTAGTTACTGTACGTGATTTAAATTAACTATCACACTTACTATTGCTTATTAATTTGAAACCCAAATCAAATATTCTATATCGTTTATTCAAGGGAATGTAACTACTGGCCCACATTGCGGTCCGATCACGTTATCTAGTCTTAAAGGTGACCCAAGCTCTATAGCACGTACATCATGGTGCCTCCCTTACGCGGGTGTGTATCATGGGTGATGGAAAAAAAATAACGAGTGAATTCGTGAAGGGAATAATTAATCATGAATAGTGGTAAAAGAATTTGTGGTGTTTCAGTTTAGCTGGTCGCGATACGCAACAACAGGAAGGTAGAAAACAAAAAGTATGGATTAATTTTTAGCCATGATGATCAACAGTTTGAGCGTTTATGCTTTCACGTAAAAAGAATCAAACAAATTTAACTCTCATTGCATATCATTGATTGTATCGCAAAAAGCTCACCTTTAACCGTATCGTATCCTTTGATTCCGGTCACGTGTTCCTTCCACAGTTGTGCGAATCTGTTAGCCGCGGCGCGATACTGCTCGGGAACACTGTCGCCTAGTTGAACCGATGCAAAATCGGGTAAAATTTTCTTTCCCGCTGCCTCACGATTGATGTAACTGATGATGGGCTGCTCATCGTCACTTCCTTTCACACTTTCTCCAAGCAAAGTTCCAAGGAAAAGAATGACAACTACGCTAACCTGTAACTTAGCCTTGACTTTCCGTCTAGCACTGCTGGCCATGTTGTTTAGTTTCGTGGTCGATGTTTAACTTGTATTGAAATGTCACTTTTTACGTATCTGTCTGGTATTATTTTATCAACACACTACAACAGCACTATTAAATAAAATTAAAACTTGTAACTTGTGATATATGTGTTTGAAATATAAAAGTAGAAGAGTAACCAGCAGCAACCTCTGTGTTATTTCAATATGTATCATGAAAAAGAGCTATAGTTAGCTGTTAAGATCGGGGTGACACTGTTTCAGCATAACTGTACTATTATGAACACCAAAAATTGCCAGAACAAAAGCTACTGTAAACCGGCAAACGTTAGCAACATCAGATCAAACAGGTTACGTTTTTTTTGCCACGATTTTTTCTTTTAGGCCGACCTCAACCACATTAACTATTAGCATAACCGAGCGTGTTACTGGTGATTATGATATGTTGGTGATGCAACTTTTTTTTGTAGCTCCCCACTCAAGACGCGAGGAAGTGCGTAGTGTGAATTCCATTCCAGGTTCTTATGTTAAAGGCATTGCGGTGTGCTTCACAAGACACTGTCGAGTCTGGTGTGATGATCAGTGATCCTCGATGGGCAGTGCTCTGGTGGCAGTACAGGGGCCTGATTATGAACGTCAATTGAATAATAGCGAACGATGAACGCCCGGTTTAAGCAGAATGTACGATCCCTACCGTCCCTGCATCGCAATGATTGTCGCCTAGCCAATATGCCCTGGAGCGCCGGTGAAGTTGTGAAAGTAGTCTGGGATTATTTATCTCTACACTGTTTGCAAAAAGAAAATAATTGACGAAGTAGTTCGCCGTACTGTTGAACTTATGCTGTGTGCACTAACTGAATATGATCATAGATTTTCAAGTATATATTCCACTGCATGGGTTTCTCGTTTATCTTCATTACTAGCCCACGGATTACATTTTCACAGAAGTAGATCAGTTAGGAACAGTCATCACTATAAAACCTCAAGGAAACAGCACCTATGCAAGTTAACTTAAACATACATATTAACACCAGACACGTGCTACACGTCCTTCTTGTGTAGTGACAGGTTGAAAATGGGGGTATGAAAAAAAGACCACTTTAACGTAGGGATCGAAATTTCACAATTATAACAGTTGCATTTTGAGCAATGGGTTGAAGTTATGTGTACCTCCTACTTTAAACCATCCTGTCTATACTAAACTCTACACTCCGAAGAAAGATACGTGTGTCTACTCGCGATCACGTAGGAAATTAGACTGAAAAGTTGTTACAAGTGAACGCTTGATTTTATACGCGTTGTGTGGATTCTCGCGTGGACGACTAGCACTCGGTGGTATGTGTCGATGTGTGTAATCACCGACCGCATCGTGACTGTGGTACATTGGCAGAAATAATGCGATGTAATGGTCAAAATGGTTTAAATTTTTTCACAAACATTTGCACGAAGGCGTTATTTGTTAACTACATTACTGCACAATCTAAAGCATGTATGTAGAGATGTTTATGGTCCTCAACATTCACAGCAAACTTAGAAAGTTTATAAAAGTTTTTCCTAGAATTCACTGTCGGCATTACACGGCTTACAACAGCAAAGGGCATGATGCTATAACCCACCTGCACTTTCCATTTCACTTCAATCCACCTTCTTTTGCATTGGATTGATTTTATCATTGATAGCTTCGAAATTGAATTTGAGATTGAACGTACATAAGTTTGTACTAACCCATTGTTAATTAGTATTGATCATACAAACGCACACACCATGCAGTGTTTAGTGGTTGTGGTGGGAAGTTTTTGGAATGTTCTTTATAAATTAGAAATGAAACGCTTTGAATTTGTGTACAGGAGGAACTAAAAGTGCAGGTGAATGTAAAAGTCTCGTGCGTGTTTATCGTTCACATGTAGCAAATTGCAACATTTAATCGGTTCTGTATTTCCAACACATGATTGTGAGTGATACTAGGAACGGACCATTTCGAACATATTAGTCACAATACGCGAACGTCATACCAGCAGCATCATAATGGGCTGATAAACTGAAGTAGATGAAATGGATGGTAACGATGATCTAACTATACAGATTCGAGAGACAAACCGGATCCATCAAAACCGGATCTTAGCCGATAATTTGAGAATTTCTGAGGAAGATTTCGTTTTCTTTGTAGTAACACACAACATTGCATAAAAGAAACAGCTTAGCACAGCAGGAATAAAAACGCACGAAGAATAAGAAATTATTTGCTGCGAATTTGTTGTTTGGAATACAGTTCTAGTTTGTAACTGGAGTATGTCAACTAAACTACCAAACGTTTATTAAAGTTATCTGAAATGTCAGAATTGTTTGTTAATTTGTTTCACTTATTTCTCTTGTAACACTGAATCTGCGTTAGATGCAATTGTGAAGTTGCTGTGTTTTGATTGCTATTAGAGTGCACCACGAGAGACACTTACGACTGTTAAGAGAAGTGTCTCTCTTCGCAGCTTTTGATATAATGCTGGTTGAGAGAGAGAGAGAGTCCCTTCACTCTGCTAGCTGCATCAGAGTGAACTGTCGGGTGAAGTTTCATTCATTGTATCTGCTCATCCGCCGGTTCCCCTGTGCACCCAACGCTTTTGTTTGCACCTTACCGGCGAATAATGTATCCGGTAGTCCCCCATGAAGTTTCATTCATTGTATCTGCTCATCCGCCGGTTCCCCTGTGCACCCAACGCTTTTGTTTGCACCTTACCGGCGAATAATGTATCCGGTAGTCCCCCAATTGAGGCAGCAGCAGCATCGTAACTGCATATCGTAAGTTATTTGATGAAGTAAGCTTTCCCGTAAAATAAAGCTTTTTTGGTCCATTATTTGACAAATAATTAATTGTAGGTTTTGATAAACTTATAAAAATGACTAAGCATTGATGATTTCACTAGTAAAATTGTGAACAGTTGCCTATTTTCTTGTTCGAATACCTTGCTTACATCACAGCTAGGTCACCTAATATTGTGTTATTAAACATCTGTCAACTCTAGGAACATAGGTTTTCAGTTTAGCACAATACATTCATGCAATGATACACACAACACACAACTGTACACGCTTTATTGATGCGTACAAAATCCTCTGCAAAACCGTACACTGGCACTATTTTTAAATTAGAATAATGATGTAAGATACATTAGAGACACCAACGATTTAGCAATGTTTCAATGTAACTTTAAACAATCAATTACCTCTTGGATACGTTGGGAACTATGCAAGTAGGCACTTCTCATAGCTATCATCTTTACGGATACCCGGTTGAGATTCTGAGCGTTGTCAAACGTGCGCATGATCTAAAGTTGTCTAGTAGATGGAAACTGAAAACAAAGTCCTTAGGTGTGCAACTTTGCAGCTTTCATGGTGAGCGTAAAACTGTGAGAGAACTCGTTTTTTTGAGGATGGTTTGCACACTTTTTTACTTGTATTCAAGAATAGCAACGAAAGGTACAGTCCTATCAATTGTGTAAAATAATTGTGTAATGAATTGTGTATGCAGTGTAAAACAATATGACTTAATATGCATTCTGAATTAAAAACAAGCACTTTAAATTAATTATACCTGTTATTAAATTGTTTTAATTTAAATTAATTACCATTTAACATGTAGGTCGTTCCTTTGATACAGTTGTTACCTTACACAATTTTATAACATGACCGTCTTAGGTTAGGTGATAATTACTAATAAGTCTTCATATGCCGGCATTACTGAGTTGGTCGTCAGTCAAGTACAAGAAGAAAAAACCCTTTGGTGAATATTGAATTAAAATTAATAACACAATTTTTAACTTAATAACCATTAACAAAGGTTATCATACTATTTTTACATGGGGCACAATTACATTAGAATATAAGTAAAGATTAATGTGTTTACAACTATTGAGGTAAAGGGCCAAATTGTGTAAATGATCAAGAGCCGTGAGGCAGTAAATTTTGCATTCAAATTATTGCATTATAAAAGATTTAAATCCAAATAATTGGATAATGATATCAAGCAATATGATTGGTGATATTGTCGTTTAAATGTTATATTA
>AXCO02009720.1:0-11953 GCA_000473525.2 Anopheles melas
AAAAAAAAATAATCCATTCTGTTTCGTTTGCCTGTTGTCCGTGCTGTCCACTTTACCTCCTTTCTGCAGCACACAGCTCGTCCTTTCGAGCAGCAAACAAAGTCCTACAATGGCTAAGCCATACCAATGCTTCATCGTGCGGATGAAGTTGGATGTGCCACACAAGGCTGTCGTTCGAAAACTAATGCGCGATCGAGAGAGTTCTACGAATCTAGCAACTACGAAGCTCAGAATGTAGGGAGGATAAACCAGTTTGTGGTGAGGAGTACTAATAAGTTCGAAGTGTTTTTTAGCTGGATCTGATTACACTCTCAATTTCAAGTGCCAACTTTGGGATTTCTTTTCTACAATAATCAATTTTGTTACAGTGGTTTTTTCGTGCATGTTTATAGAACCGAAAGTACTTATCCGCCACAAAACATTTATTATAGGCAACTAGAGATAATGCTAGACGAAGAGAGTGTAAAAATGCATGAAAAATACACTTGGAGTATCTCGGCAACTCATTCTCTATCGAAAAAAAAGGATTGACTCAAAACAGTGGAGAATTCCATCGCATATGGGTATCGGCAAACAGACGACGAACGTCGATAGTTCACTTGTAAGCAATTACTTCTACAACACTTGTACATAAGTACTAAGAAACTCAATTTTCTTAGCTATCTGGGGGGGGGGGGGGTTCAAGGATTTATCAGAACAACCTGGCGTTAACCCAATTTTTTCACAAAATTCGTCAATCTTCGATTGAAAATGCTACAAACTTATTGGTACTCCTATTGGCGGTGTGCAATTTTGGATGAATCTCTTCCGAATCCAAACTCACAAGTGGTTGATGCGTTTAAGCTATAAATTTTCCAGGTACCCATCCAAAACAGGTTAATAATATTAGACACGCACACTTTGCCGTTGAAAGAGAAGTTGATCCTCACATATTTAAAATGTCGGAGGGCGCTCGTTTGGCACTTTTGAATAAATGTATCAACAAGTGAAAAATATGTTAAAATTACTCATATTGAACTGTTGCGTGTACAATCTTTTAGACTTGTGCCTGTGATGTTAGTGTTGTTTTTCAGCGTCAGTGGTCATAAAATCAGTGGAAGTATTAGAAAGTGCGGTAGCTGTCATTATGACAGCCTAACACGTTTGATAATACGGATATATTTCATTCGCTTTTGGAATTTCTGTCACACATATACGATCACATTTTAGATCCAGATTAGGTGTCTTTGGTGATTCGTTGATGCTGGACTGTCTAGACTGTGGACTGTTTCGATGCTTTGAGCAAGGTCACTTAACTGTTGTTGTTCTTAATGTTGGAAATAATGACATTGATAAATTAGATTCACCCAAACAAACAGAGGCGATAAATGAATTTATTATCAAAACAGCCATTATTTGCATGGCGATGGAATTTAACCGTGCTTCAGAGCGTTTTTTTTCGATTTCTGTTTGTCTAGGTATTATGCTTAAAGAAAGACTACATCTGGCATAATACATCCCGTGTACAAACTAAATCTCTGAATAACCTTTAAGATCCATCGATTTAAGATTAAGAACGCCTCCGTCCTGTTTTACGAGCTGCAGTCATAGTTTATGTTAGTTGTCATCAATCACGTGTATAATGAATCATTTGGATTTCGAATTTAAATTATGCTTCCGTTACAGCCTACATTTAGGCGTAAATATAGTATGTGGAGAACTAAGCAACGAACCTTCTTACTGCCTACTTGATAAGCTAGAGTTTATTAAAAAATAAACACTCCAAACATGGGCTCGTCATTCGTTAGATAAAGTAAACATTTATTAGGCCAGTCACATGCACATGCGTTCGGTTTATCGTTTGACGATCGACAAACGTTGAACAGCTAGGAATAAATTAAACCAACACACCGACAGCACCATCTTGCTGGTTCGACAGTATGCGCACTCTTAGTGCTTCGTTCGCAGCTTAGCCGGACGAATGCTGCGCTGCTGCTGCTGCTGCTGCTGTTGCTGCTGGTGCTGCTTCTGTTGCTGCAGCACAACAGCCCGCCGACGTTCCTCCGGTACCGAGGCTGGACTGCCATAAGCGGTGGCATGGCTGGTAGCCGATCCACCCTTTCCCGTGCTGTAGCTGTTAGCAATAGCGATCGCACCGCCATTGGTGCTGCCAAACGTAACGGGGAACATGGGTCCAGCGGACCCTCCGGCGGGACGACCGGCCGAACCGCCACGACGCGTACCGAAGCTCACCTGCTCTTCATCCTCCTGATCGTCTTCAGCCGAGGCCGAATCGAGCTGCACGGTAACCTTCTTCTTGCGCTTGTCGGTTGTCGTCGGCACTAGCGGCGTAGCAGCAGCAGCCGGCACATCCTCCAGCGGCTCCTCGTTGTCTAGCGCAAAGTCTAGCTCGCCCCCGGCATTTCCATCCTGCTCCAACTGTCCACCATCGTCGCTGAGCGGGATCTCATTCTCGGGCAACGCGTCCGCTGGGTACGCATCGGCAAACGACTGCACCGAAGGGTAACCCTCCACAGCAGCATCTGCGGGTCGGCAGTCAGCTGTTAAATGGTAGCGAACGAAGACGAATGCCGCAAAAACGCGTTTGCGAAAAGTTTCTTCTCTTGCGTCACCAACAAAAACTTACCCTTGAGAATCGTACCGGTGGCGATGTTGTCTCCGGCGGCAAATGCGGCCACGCCGCTCGTTGCCGAACGACGTTGATAGTTCTGCCGTAGCCGCTGGTTCTGGTACATTGCGTGCTGATACATGGCGGTTTGCTGCAGCTGAGGGTACGCCATCACCGGAAGTGCATTGCGGTAGTACATGAACGCTGCAAGCCCAAGGGGGAAAAGAGAAAACGACATTTGAATGGTCACTGGTTCGGAGCTAACGCACGGTACACCAACGACGCAAACGCACCATTCTGCGGATAGGGATACGGATAGGCCGCGCAAAGCCCAACGCCACACAGCAACGCCAATACGGCAACGCTTGAGAACGACATGACGCCTAAATGTATGCCACACGCACTACACACGCCTTAATTCACACCGGGAACCACTCACTGCCGTTTGAAACACGTTTGAATACGAAGCTACGTAGGTACGTTTGGAGAAAACTTTAGCGTTGATTGGCTTCTGTTTTTCTTTTCCTGAAAGTCCCGGGCAACAGTAACACACGTGGCTCGAATCTCGTGTCCACCGAGACTGATCTCCCAGCACCGACTGATAACCATCATGCCCGGGATCAACGCCTTTTATACCGATGGTTTGTGCCAACCGTCCGGCCCATCGGTGCTTTGGCCGGCCTCGTTGGTATGCAGCCCATGGGTAAGAGTATTATTGCCCATGTGTGTCTTCCTCCCATCCGTTCCGTCACACCGTCACTCACGGCGTACCGTGCAGATGTCGCCGGTGTCTGCCGGTCGCTTCATTTCGTATGTACGGCTATTGATTTTATTAGATTTAGGAATAAATTTAAAACAAACGAAGCTGTCCCAAAGTTGTGTTGCAGTGTTGTAATGACCGTGTAGGCGATGAGGGAGTTGCGCGGGTGTGCGGGTACTGGGAAAAACGAGAGCTTTAAAAAACAACAACTGAAGATGATCTTTGAAGGATCTTCAGAACACAGAAAATAGTTGAGCTTTGAGGTTAGTTAATCGAACAGAGCGTTGCATCATCTATTAATATCCTTAATTCTCGGTCCCTCATAAACTCCCAATTCCCCTCCATTCCGTCGATCACTTGATCGCGAAATTCGACAGAACTCATTGTGCATGAATGTCTCGTCGCTAATATCGATATGATTGAAGATATTTCGTTGAATTTCGACCGGACTAGGCCGAGCACGGCGCAGTGGCCGACAACCGAAATCGATGTCAATCATTTCGTGACATCTGTCGCCGGGACGGCCAGCTGCCACCGGTCGATCAGAATCATGCTCGCTTGCTAGTATCGCCGACCGGCCGTGCTAGTAGCCCGCATAGGATTCCGGATGCGCATTCCACCAGCGAATTGAGGGGAGCATTGTATGATAATTTTGGCAAAATTAGCCACCGATTGATTCTAGCAGACAAAAGCGGACACATGAGTGGGGTGAGTGGAGAGGTCCCCGGTACCTGAGAAGAATCACGTGCGCCTGCTGGGTGCGCGCACACACACCGAAGCTGTCAGCATTAAGTTAATTGCTTCATTGAAATAAGATTCATGATGTGATGGTAATAAAACATAAATAAAAAGCGTAAATTATACGACCTAAACGCTCTCGGAGCTTGAGCTTGAACGGTTTTTTTTTTAAATCGAGAGTAGGATGACCCACTACAAAGATGACTTTAACACGGGACAGGGATAGCAAAAAGAACAAACAAAGGAGCTGTTGGGTGCTATCTGCAAACCGTGCTCTGGGTAAATGGGGTTTGATTCCCGCGCGAGAACGATCGTAAAACTTTTTACAACAATTTATGTGTTTTTATGACACTTTGCTGCAAAATGTACGGGCTGTTGGAGCGTTCAGCTACCGGAGTACAGGGGACTGCTGGTCCGGCATCAAACGATGCCGCACGTTTTGGGCAAGGTGTAGAATACAGAACAGCTGCGTCGCTGTTGCCAATTTGCACAGATTTCTTGGAGTGACACTCGAAAAAAAGAAAACGATCGAACGCATGAGGAACGATCTTCGACCTCGTGCGATCGTCGCGTACGCCGGAGGTCCACCTAAATCATGGGAAACAAAGCTTACCTTTGCACGCAAATCTGTAACATTATGGTGGGATCGGTGGCTCTTTGCATGCTGAACAGGAAACAGAGCATTCGGACGTGATGTTGCAGATGAGGTACAGTTAGCAAGATGGGGGAAGCAGCAATGGAAACCAGCATGTGTGCTACTAGGCAATGATAGTTTTAGTGTCATTTTTTTAATGGGAAAAACTATTATGATTCTGATGTTGAGATAAATCACACGGCAAGCAGAACGATCAGATTTTTTTATAACCAAAAAAAAATAATAATAAGAATTATGAACGAAACATTAAACTTCGGGGAAACCAAGCAAGTTTTAGTGTATTCACAATGAGCGCCTGAATGTATGCAATTCTGTTTTTTTTTATAATTTGTTGTACACAAATTTACTATCAACTCTAATATTTGAAAATAATCTTATAATGTTGATAAAATAACATTAAACCGATGTAATATAAAATGATACATAAGGAATGATAATTCTTAAATATGATTTACAGAAAATTGAAGTCGATATTAAAAATATTTTTAATTAGTTGGTTACAAACAATAGTTTTGCTTTCTGTGTACAAAATTTTACTTATCATCATGAGAACAGCCTTTTAGAAGGTTGATAGTTTTTGATAACAATACGGTAGTCGCCTTATTTTGATAAAATAATATCGATCAATTCAATAACTATATCCCGATCACGTGATCAGGTTTCACAAACCTTCTATTGTAAACAAAACAAACAAAAAATTATTCCGTAGTCATTTCTTTTTTTATTTGTTGTTATAGTTCACAACTCCTCACTACGTAAAAGTAGCATAGGTCGATCTAAAATAAAAAAAACAACTCCCCAAGAACTACTTACCATCCCAATCTGGGACGTGCGAACAAGCTCGAATTCGGCACATGCAACGTCAATCGCGTCAATTTATATGGATCGCGGCAACCGATCACGGGCTCAAGACCCAGTTGTTTGAGCTCGTCATCAGGGTTTTGGGTTTTTTTTTTTTGGATCCTAGCATATGCCTTCACAATTCTCCCTGAGGGCTCTTCTGCACCGAGGGGAGAATAAAACGTCATAAAAACGATCATACCTAGTTTGTACGAGCTCACGGATGTGATACAGATTCGGGGCAAAATTCAAAAACGATAAAAAAGAACTATAAATATCCCCCAGTCTCCATGGGTTTGTGTACGACTTTTCATGCAGAAAAAAAGCTTTCAGTCTCTTGTCCATCCGGGATCTTCTGCCGAGGGTGTATGAGCATTTCAATCACAGCTCGTTCCGCGTCGGGACAACCGATCCACCGATCTCGGCACAAAAAAAGCGTGAGCAATAAAAATGTGTCCGCTGATTGATGAATGCCAGGCGAATAAATTATGCTACAGAGAAGAGCACACACTCACGCGATCACTTGTGCTCGCGATGAATCACAGCGCCATGAATCACGCGGCCCGCAAGGGAGTTGCCCGTCGACGCAAAACCCTATCCTTTTGGGGCCCTTCTCGTGCGCGCCTACCGCTAGAACGATTCGAGGAACGAAAGGCGCAGTCCGGGCTAAAGCTGAAGCACTCAATGGTCAATTCGATTATGCAAATGCGAGCCAGCCCTATCTGCCAGCTGCTGGTCCCGATTGTCCGCGTGCAAACGTCAATCGACCGAGGCAGGCGTAAGTCCGGCTTGCGTGTGACGCGTGGTGAATATCAATCAGCGCGCGCATAAAGCTCATTCTTGGCGAAGAGGTTACGATCTGGCGTGTAGACTGCTTCGCCTTGCCCAAAATTCGAATGTCCCGTAAACCATTACCATGAATGGCGCCGTCAAGGGAGAGCAGAGGGTGGTCTTAATGAGCAAAAAATGCATCTCAGTGAGATAGGAAAGAGGCGAAGCAAACAAAAAAAAACGCCACCCCAAAATAGGCCAGTTGAAGACAAAGGTGAAAAGCTTGCCCCCAAAATGAGGATCTTCCCCCTGGGAAGTGTACCTTTAAGGAAACTTTAAGTCACGGGTCGTTACGCAGAGACACTTTTATTTCCATTGCCGAGACATTAAGGTTCCTCTCGCGTGCACTTCGTTCTATCCCGAGTCATTGTCCGCTCGTCTCGTGTTGTCGTGTTTGTTGTCGTCGTTCAGCGCTGTTGTGTGCCGCTAGTCTACTTCTTCGAGAAGCTGATCGAGCTGCCCTGCGATACGCTGGGCTGGCCGTTGGCGACGGAAAATCCACCACTGTACGACAGGTTCACGTCCTTGTTGCCGGGAAGCTTGTAGCTCTGGCTACCGGACTGTCCAGCGGAGCCCTAGAAACGTCAACGAGAAGAATACATTGAGGTGAGTGCTGTGTTTGTTGGAGCTTACCGAATGATCGTTTGTTGGAGCTTACCGAGAAACCGCCCGGACCGGCCGAGAAGCCTTGCGAGGCGGAGTTGGCTGCCGATGCACCGAAACCACCACCCGGTCCCTGGTTGTAGAAGGACTGTGCACCCGCGTTGGCCGCGCTCGCTCCAAATCCGTTCGGGCCGTAATACTGGTTGAAGGCGTTAGCATTAGCATTCGAGCTGGACGCACCAAACCCACTGTAAAGAGTCGTGGAAGGAAGTAGCCAAAGGCGAAGAGGTGTAGTCAAACTTAAGTGTGGTTTCGATGGGTGCGATCGTTAATCTGTGGTTGTGTATCTTGTCATACAAAAAGAAGAACCCATCGTACGTGGATCGAATTTTGGGACCGATTTTTTTAATTCTCCTTGGAAGTGTAATACAGTGTCTGGGCGTTAGATTCTGTACGATCATCTTCCGGGTTGCGCGTGTGCCTTTGGCTAACTCTTTTACCAACACACTTGCTTCTTTCTCAATCAATATCTGCACATCTTTTTCGCGATCGCCACTGCACTCCCCTACTAGCAGCTCCGATCGAACCCGGTCGCATCTAAACGATCGTTAAGATGGCGCACAAGATCAGCATGCACAATGAACAAACGGACACCACCCTCATTCGGATGGAGCACCCTCTCTCAAGGTCAGCCGTAAAAATGGGGAGGTATTTTGGGGAGAAAGAAACGTACACATTGGGGTGGGTTTGGGAGCTTACCCGAATTGGCGCTTTTGGCGCACGAGCACCGCTTCCGGTGGCACCAGCAGATCTAGCACGCTGCGCACGTTGCGCCGTACGGCCGGGTTTGCCTTTCGCACGTGCAGGGACGACTCGACCAGGACCTCGTACCCATTGCCGGCGCGATCTCTCACCTCAGCATCTGCAAATGGGATGATGTTAAGAAGTTGTTAAGCTTTAATTAAGTCGAATTGAAGAAGGAAAGGCGCAAAAAAAAACAACAAAATGGAAGGCTATTCCACTGTTATGGTAATGATCTTCGCTGGCCCGTTGGCTCAGAGGGTAGGGTGGGGATTGCTTACGACATCCTTCAAACATGCAAACAAGTTGTTTGGGTTTTGTTTTATTTACACACACTTCGGAAAAGGCCAAATCAAGGCAATTATCAAATAAAATTCAACCCACCTGAGTGACTCTAATTTACATATAGAGAGCAACGGGAAGCAATTAAAAGGTTTGTTGTCCTCTCCTGTTCACTTTGGATAGCATCGCATTCCCACTGGTCTTGCAGTCCTCTACAGCTGAAGAGCTTCCCCAGTTTCTTTTTCTGCAAATTTGCGTACCACAGCTCTCAAAAACCAGTTCTTGCGTAGCGCACCAGACTCCGAAGCTTCGGGTACGGATGCTGTTAATTCGTTTGTCCCGGCGAATGAGTGTGAAACCGGACGGAATGCCATCCCAATTTGTACAGTCTGGGCTAGGCTGTGTTTAGTTTGCCAGCCATTCGAAGCGCACAAACGCACAAATAAAAGCGAAACCAGTATTTCCGGTTTGCGAGGGTATCGGTTCAAAAACGGATTCTGAGAGTGTATGTCCAAAACATGACCGAAAATAAAATAAGAAAATAAATAAGAAGAAAAAAACACGGTGCTCTATCAAAGTGCACGAGTGGCCTCGCAAAAGGTCAAGACTGACTAGCTGACCTTAGCTAATGGGTCCGTCTTTGGGGAGGTGTTTTGCTGTAGTCTACCGATCATGGGGAGACACAGTGTCTCAAGGAGATTTGGGAGGAAGACAATAAACAGTCACCAAGGTTGATAACGGCAATTGACAAGAAACAAACAACTGGGACAGATATTTCGATGTTTTAGGTTGGCTGTTATCGTAGACATAAGGTCTAGACAGAGTTTCTAGGATCCAGACAATAATTAGGCACGATGATATTAGACATCCTACCTTTTGGACATGACTGTTAGCTAATGTAATGCAAGGTCCTACGAACAAGATCATCGCTTCGAACTATTACCAAACCTTTACTTTTCCTAGGTCACAATTCCCATTATACCAAAACAAAACACCATTATCAAGCTCAAAGCTTATAAAAATTACAGCTTCCAATCTCTTAATCACTTACCACGGCCATCGTTCTGACCTAAGGCACCGATCACCAGTGCCGAAAGTATGATCACTCCAACGAATCTGTTCATCGTTCACTCACACACACACAGGGTGGATTATTTGTTAACACTACCGGTCACACGCGTTGCTCAAAACACTCTGAATAGGCTCCCCGATCAGGGTCTGGGTTTGGTCTACTCGCAGCAGAACACTCGAAACCCCTCCGACAAGTTCAAACCAGCACGACACGAAGATGCTGCGTCCTGTCCTTCGGATCTTGTTTTGCCATTGTCGCGATCTTCGGTTGGGCGGGGAGGTCGAAATCTATACTTCCCACCACCACGACCATCATCATCATCATCATCAACAGTGCGATCTCAAACTCTGGTCCGGTTTTGTTTTGTTTACTTTGGATGCGATCAGCACTGGAGGGGATCAACTGATAATGTGGAATGGCAAAACGGGAAACAGCGTTTGCCATAGAGGGTGGGGATTTATGATTGGGATTCCCCCCTAGCACGATGAAGGGATCAAAAGATCTTTTATATGTGATTGTCGCACCTTTGGACGGTGATTCCTCCCCTCACCCTGAGCTGACAGATGATGGAAACGCATGGCGATCGTAATACTCGGACGACATCTAATAAGATTATTCGGAAGGAACAGCAGGACTGCTGGTTCATTGGTCATACAGGAACTGGACCTACAATGTGCTAATTGCTAAAATTCGTTGACCTGTTTGATTTCAGATCTGCTCGCTCTACCGATCACGGTACGATCGCCGGTGCAAACCGACCGATCCAAAGGTTATCGCCCAGCGGTGTTGCGGTGTGAACTAGGAAATTGCCCGCAATCGTGAGTGGGATTGTTTGATTACTATTGAAATCGCTTTCGAGCAGTCGGACAGGGACTCGAGCAGTGGTACAGTCCTGTACACAAAAAAGCAGCTGCAGCTACACACTACACACAAAGATCGATGGACATGCCTCCCAAGTTGTTGGTACAGGGGAAATCCCACGCAGACGCATCGGCAACAGCACCAGAACTGGTTTTCTGGTTTGCATACAAAACAACAGTTGGACTGACGTGTGCTGGCTCGACGTACAGAAGTATGGACCGGTGTGGACGCAGTCGAAACACACTAGCACTTCGATCCAATTATGTATTTTTATCTGGAGAGTTGTATGACTTTGCTTTTAAGCGATCCTTTCTCGATCGGTTAATACAAATCAAGCAAGATTGTGTAATGATGCTGGCGTGCTGGTTAGTTTGACTAGAAGTAGTTCTTAGTTCCATAGCCAGAAGTGCCTAATTTACAATTTAATATGAATAAGTTGGAGAGACAACACCGGCATGCTGATCGGTTTAGTACAACTCAAGTTTATTAAACCTTTTCTGCGAAGTATAATTCTACCCCATGTAGCT
Organism: Anopheles melas; assembly: GCA_000473525.2. NCBI lineage: Eukaryota > Metazoa > Arthropoda > Insecta > Diptera > Culicidae > Anopheles > Anopheles melas. The sequence continues at coordinate 10,579 of AXCO02009720.1, forward strand.
ACATAAACCTTACGCTCTATTACACTACGATCGTTCTACTTTACATAAAGCAACAAACTATCTTTCATCTCTCTCTGTCTCGTGCAAATAAACAGCAAATTCATTGTGTCGGTGCGACATGAAAGAGTTATTCGTCGCTTGATCCACTGGTAACGGACCTCACAAAAACCTGGGAAACTAGTCAAGGGTTCACTGTTTTGCAATAATCTATGACTTGATTGATTTGCGTACGAGCTTGATCGGAATGATTTATGGCAAAAGAAGCAACAATAATAACAAGTAAAACCCAACTTAACAACTTTCTTCTCCCCTCACCCTCACACGAACACACACTGCCTACTCCTTGCGGTGGCCCACTTTTGATGACGCCGCTCCGTTGTCGTTCTTCCAGTTGGTCAGTACCTTTTCGTGCTGCTTGCCCAAAAACGGTTCCCTTTTGCCAGTGCCTGCCCCATCGAACCGGTTCGTGTGTGACGTGCCGTGCTGAACCGTTACGTGATTGTTCCTGCCGAGAGGAGAAAGGATTCATTGTGTGATTGGTTATGCAATGGGTGGGACAGCAGTGCCAGCAAAGGGCTACTACTTGGGCCGCTTCTTTTCACTTACCGTATTTCACGCTTCTGCCGTCGCAGCGTCGTAGGATCCTTCTTGCGCACGTACAGTGCCGCTGCAACGACCACCTCCTCATGCACACTGCCAGCGTCCGGCACTCCGCCGAGCGGTTTGTCCGCCCGGGTGTCCTCATGGGCGGGCATCGACAGGACGCAACCGACAACCAACAGCAAAAGACAGATCACTGCCCACCAGCAGGACGCGCTGGCTCGAACTGAAGCGGACATTGTGTTTTGGTAACAGCAGCTAAAAGCTCCAAATAACACAAAAAAAAACAACTTAAAATTACAACTCAAACAAACGAAACACTCCTCCAAACGTGCACTTAGTTCGATCGATTGCAGCCCGCAAAGGGTGGCACTTGCGTTGCGACTGAATGCGGAACGGCGGCGCAACCGTTTGCGTGGAACTGCATGGCGATCGGTGTGTGGCAGGGATTTGCGCCGCGCATTTAGATTTTTTTTCACCCTTAAAGGGGGAGCTTTTGGGTGGGAGAAAGCAACAACGGCAGGGGGGGGGGGGGCTAGTACGCATAGCTCTAACGGGCAGCATAAGATGTTGCCAGATGCATGGTACACACACACACACACTCACAAGAACGGATCGTGTGAGTGTTTGGTTGCGAATGCAGCCGTGCTCGTTATCTCCAATTGCTCAAAGGTTTTTTTTCAAGTCGGGGCAGTGTTTGTGTTTACTGGCTGAAGGTTAGGTTGTTTGAAGTATTTCTAATGTAGCCTATAGCAAGGAATGTGTGTGTGTGTGT
>AXCO02009724.1:0-11926 GCA_000473525.2 Anopheles melas
CTATCGATTGCTTATCAGATTAGAGATCAGCAAATTTACGTCTGCTCTCGATCGGAGCTGGATTGCGACTGAAAACATTTTTATCATGAGTATCATTCCATAGTAACTAACCTGGTTGAATTCCTTAACTAGTACGATTCCAATTAAAAAAAAAGACTTTCAAGTTGATTGCATCACTATACAAATTGTACTAAAACTTCCTACGCTGAATTCCTTCATTATACCTACAATGCACATTTACTACCGGGTATGGCTTTTCGACTGGAACTGGAATTGTATCGGTTCCAGATATAATGACCAGGTCCAAATATCATTACGAATCCGAATCCAAACAGTTCATGGAACTGTTCCTGAAAATAAATGAAATCGGGAACTATTTTTGAATCAGCATGGGATCAAGATCGATTCCAGGACCAGTAGGTGTTCAGTATCAGTTCCAGGTAATTTATGGGTTTACTTTCAGTTCCATGGCCGGTGTAGGTTCATGATTGGTTCCAAATCCGGTAAGGCTTTATAATAGGTACCAGAGCTGTTATGGATTCATGATAGTTTCCAGGACCTGTATGAGTTCATTATAGTTTCCAGGACCAGTATGGGTTCATGATAGGTTATAGGGCCGTTGCCGTTGCAATACAAGCGTGTTCCTTTTTCACAGAACTCCTACCGAACTTCCGAAAAAATAGAAAATAAAATAGCGCATCACGGGGCGACTTTTTGTTGTTGTTGTTTTGTTTATCTCACCAAGTTGCCTTGACGCGGACTGCTAGCGTTCTAAGGGTAAAAAATCAGTTCCAGAACCTGTATGACCTGTATTATTTCCCGAACCGGTTTGGGTTCAGTATCGGTTCCTGGACAGGCTTAAGTTCAGTAGCTATTAGTCATAAGTAGTTAATTGATTAATTGCTAATTGAATTTGCTAGTATTGTTTGGATCCCTTTACAACAAGATAGAATAGATAGATTAAAGGCCATCCAAAACAAGTTTACAAAAACACTCTTCTATTGCTTATCCTAGTCGAACATCCCTTGCCCCTCATAATGGACTAGCTGCTTATTATTCAGACAAGAATCTTTACATTGTCGTAGAATGAAGGAAACGTGTATTTTCCTTTACAAGGTTGTAAACAGGGATTATTGTCGCCTCGTCTATTCTAATGCATATAAACTTCTTAGCTCCAGGTAGAATGTTAAGAGCAAGGTATCTTTTAAGACCACACTTTAGGACTACTTTATATTGCTCGAGCGACCTGAGCTAAGACACGAAGTTGATTTCCATATGACGATTAATCAACTAAGGACTTGTTTAAGAGAGAATTATTTTATTTTGGTGTAGCTATTTATTTTTCTATTTAGTTCGTTCTTCTCTGACGTTCTTCTACAGCCAGCTAAACAAGTCATTTTTTTTAATACAAACGTCAAATTAGTTTAAACTTGAGATGAAACACCTTGAGCATCGATTTTCTTGTTAGATATTGCAACCCATGGAAAGGTTTTTGGGGTTAACAAGTGGCCCGCCGAACAAACGAGTTTGACACATCTGTGTTAGAGGATCAGAAGAGAGTTAACCGACCAGACGCTCTCACCGCTCTCTTACCTTGTACTGTGTACTCCGCAGAAAATCAGCGCGGACTGCTAGCGTTCTAAGGGTAATAAAAAAGAGCAGAAAGTCTTATCGTCTGTGAAAACTACTAACTGTACAACACAATTTCGCTTGAAGTGGTAGGTTTTAGCGATTTAATTCGTTATTCGAGCTGATTCCAACTGGAGATTAGAATCAACACATTTTAAAATGGGTTTTCAAATTCGATCCCATAGGAATTTATTTTGCATTTGACATTAGATGTGTCAAATCAGTACAATTTGCTCAACGAACTGTCAAATTGGGAAAAATAGCGTACAGCGAAATCGCATACATCGAGTGTGGCGTACATCGGGGAATACCTGTACACGTAGGATTCAAGGCCCACAGTCGGGAAATGCTTGTGTCAGCCACGGAGCCTTGTGATTCCAGCTCCTCTAGTTTTCTAAAGATAAAGCGCGTGGCGGGAAGGAACCGTCTTGTTTGCGTTGCGTAATTCTAGTCGCTAGAAGCGTGTTTCTTTTTCACAGAACTCCTCCCGAACTTCCGAAAAACTAGAAAATAAAATAGCGCATCACGGGGCGACTTTTTGTTGTTGTTGTTGTTTTGTTTATCTCACCAAGTTGCCTTGACAAGCTTCCCCTTGAATGGGGGATGACTAATGTAAACGTTTTGCTGAAACCACATCTCAACGTCCAACGGCCAAAGGGTTTAAGCCACTTATCGTTCTTTCTTCCGTTCTTTCTTTTCCTGCGCTGTTTGTTTGCTTAGAACACACGATCACATTTCGCTAGCCTGCCAGCGCGTCACCAAGCGGGGAACCCGTTTTGCGTAGTATTTCCGCTACGGGACCGTTTCAAACGTGCCCCATCGCACGGTGAGCGAAACGCACCGTCATCGATTTGCTGCTTCTCCCCATCTACCCCGGATGCAGCGCTACGGCAAACGCTATCTCAAAAAAAAAAAAAAATAACAAAAAAAAAACCAGCAGCAAACTACAACCAACGACGATGGATGGAATGCAGCGCGACCTATCGCTCTGTTCGCTCTCGTTGCATGATTTTCGATGACGCTGGTTAATGTTATCGGTTTTAACGGCTGTGCTTTACATTCAGACACTGGCAAAGGTGAGGCGCGTCGAGCTAACGCCCGACGGTGCGAAGCGAATGCGCGCGGTAAGTTCAATCGGCATGGGTCCGACAGAAAACAGTTTTGTCCTTGGCACGGTAGGCAGAGGAGAAGGACGGTTAGCGTGGTCCCACGATGCGTGCACCGGTTCGTCGTAAATGGGAAGCACAAGTAGGCAGGCAAAACAACAGTGTGTGTGTGTGTGTGTGTGTGTGTTTGTGTGCGGGCGCGCCCGCAAACATTTATGGTATTATCGTGGCTGGAAAAAGGGTGGCAACCGTTGGTTGCTGCTGAGCGTCCCTACCGTACCGAGACCGCCTGCTGTTACCACAAGCGTCGCATAAAACTGCTCGCCGCCCCTCCCCCCCTCCCCCCTCCCGAGGCAAGCACTATTTCCGTCCGTTGTGTCCCGGCTTTGTTCGTCGATCGTTGCCAGAACGTGCCGTCGTGGCGTACAATTCGATCTACATCCTTGCCCGGTTCAAGTTAAGCGCGAGCAGGCACGTCTCGGCTGCCCTTACCCGTGCGTGATCAGGCTCGGATCGTTCGCAACAAGCATCACCCAGCGGCCAGGGCCGGCACAATTGGCGTGCGTGGCAGGATGTGGCGTATCGGTTTGCTGTCCCTCGTGTTCGTGTTCGTTCCGTCGTTCGACGCAGCTGCAAAGTGGTCCCCGCTAGCAAGGCCGGCCGATCGCGAACCTGCGGCACGTATCACGGCCTGCGGGGAGCAAAGTGTTAAACGAAACAGTCCCCCCCCCCCCCCCTCGCCCCCCCCCCCTCCCTTGACAAAGGGGGATGCAAACGAGAAAAGTGGCCCAGGTGCCGTGCCGTTTAGTATTGTTCTAGCTTTTGCCCGTGCCAGTAGCCAACGATTCCAGCAGTGGAAGCCAATACAGTGTGTCGCACCGTGCACAAGTGTTTCACTGAATCTGTGTGTGTGTGTGTGTGTATGTTTGAGTGAGAGTGCGTACTGATCACTTGCGTTTGCGTTGGAAAAAAGGAAGAATTAAAGTGCGAAATCAAAGATCAGTGGATTACATCAAAGCTAAATGCGTTTGAAAAAGCTGGATAATTTTTTATTGTTGTTACAAAACAAGCTGAGCTGCTGTGTGAAATGTAGTGTGTGTGTGTATGTTTGAGTGAGAGTGCGTACTGATCACTTGCGTTTGCGTTGGAAAAAAGGAAGAATTAAAGTGCGAAATCAAAGATCAGTGGATTACATCAAAGCTAAATGTGTTTGAAAAAGCTGGATAATTTTTTATTGTTGTTACAAAACAAGCTGAGCTGCTGTGTGAAATGTATTGAACGATAGTTGATTAAATTCTCAAGTGATGAGCTTTTATTAGTGCAAATAGAGGAACGATTTTTAAGCGTTTTCCTTTGCAGGAACTTTGGACCCATTGTTGGAACGCCAATTATAGGAACCATTCCTAAAGAGATCCTTGTGCAGAAGTGAACTTCTGAACGATAGCTGGAACTGGAATCGCTCCACTTAGGGAGGGATACCGTTCCTGCAGGTTCATCTTCTTTTAACTTTCACCCATTACTTGGAACAGCTTTTTTTTTCGTGCGCCCGTTGTGCAGTTTGTGCTTTCAATCTCTGTCGCTGTGTGTTTGAGTTTTTGTTTTTGTGCTTTGCAAACAAGTGCTAGCCCGACGAACATCATGCCGTTTTATGCGCTTGTGCATGCTGAAGGTTATTGCCCGTGTCAAGGTGATAATCAGTCACATTGTGTTTTCATTCTGTTTTTTTTTTTTGTTTTTTGTTTTGCTTTTGTGTTTTTTTTTTTGCTACGTCCATACCGCAGGAGAGCCAAGCTCGTTCGATCAGAAGGAGGAAGCGCTTGCCGCCCAGCGCGAATCTCAGGAGGGGCAGCTTCTACCGTTCCAGGACAAACCATCGCTGGACAAGTTTCTGGCCAATCCGACGGAAGGGTATGAGGGTAAGTGTTGTTTGCGAGAGTGTTTGGCGCCAACATTTGGAAGCGATTTCCGTGGCAGGAAACGGTCGAGAGAGAGAGAGAGAGCGAACCCATTACCATTACCGGGATGGAACCGAAAACCCCTTCAAGCATTGGCAATGGGAGGGCAATGCCTGAGCGGACTCGTGCAGGATGTTATCACTTTATCCTAATCTCTCGTTCAAATTGTTGGCGTTGTTTATTTCGTCTTGTGGCACGATTCATGGCAGCAGCGAGCTAGCTATTCGGAGTAAGCTACTGTGGATCAAATTTCGATCTGTACGCATTTCATTCGGTTGCTTCCTGTTTCACGCTCTTTCGCTGTTTTCTGTTTCAATTCTATGGTGGCGATTGTTTGCGCCTCAACTGTTTGCTTCCTTTGCGTTCCACGCTTTTGGTGTTTATTTTCAATTTAATGATTGGTGGTTCTGGTGGAATGGTGTCATGCTATCAAGTTTTCACTGCTCGCAGTGTTTCAACAGCCTCTTGCTTTATGGTTATAAAATGTATGTGTACATAGCTATAAACCTCTTGATAGATTTATAGCTCCTTGTTGCTGCGTTTTCAATGCATTCCATACGTAAAAAAAAAAATCTTGCACCAACCCTAAATTTTTTATGTGTTACATTCTTCGTTTGGCCACCAAGTGGAAAATGAAATAAATGTTATTTAATTCGTCGGAAACAAGAGGATAAGGAGATGAAGAGGATAGGGAAGAGTATCAGGGAAAAGGATTATAAACACAGCAGAAGAGAGAAACCATGTTTAGTACGCCACGTGCTCGTACATTTCGAGACGGTGCGTACAAGCCGACCTGCTCAAGGAGAGTGGGAGCATCGATGTGACCATTGAGCGTGCGTCCGGTGAATTGGACGCGCGCTTGGGAGCGTCTTACTTGCAGGAATACTAGACCTAGCAAATTGCAGCGAGATTCGTAGCTGGGCATAGCGGCATTGGGGCCAGCCATTCGTCGAAAAGCGAACCTAGTGAAACGCTTTTGGACCTTTTCAAATCTTAAGATCCATCCAGAACGGACTGGACCAACGACCACTGAAGCGTATTCCAATGTTGATCTAACTAAAGAACAATAAAGTGACTTGAGGCAAAGTGGATCACGAACATCTCTGGCGAGTCTATATTTAAGCCCCAGCGTTCACCGACTCTAAATATTCGTTTAGCGATAATTTATCATCCCAAAGGACGCCAAGATCACGTATAAGGGGGGCTCGAGACAGCACAGAATTGGAGAGCAAATATTCGTAACGGAAAGGTTTGCGGTTATGACAGAAGGATATTACAGATCATTTTTCAGGGCAAAGATTGAGCTGGTTGTAGAAACACCATAAAGGGAATGAGTTCAGAAACTCCTGGAGCCGAAGGCAGTCGCTGTGTGTTCTGCTAGTTAAATATATTTTTAAATCATCAGCATACAGTAAATAACCTTCGGACGGGAGAATGTCATGAACATCACTGACAAAAAGAACAAATAAAAGAGGGCTCAAGACGCAGCCTTGTGGCACTCCAGAGGAGGGACAAAAGGCTGAAGAAAAGGTGGTGTCGGTTTTTACTTGGCAATCGCTCACAGCAATACATTTCATTTCATTTCCCATGCTTTTCGTCCCCCAATTAGCTTTAACAAAACAGTTTGCTTGGCAACTAAATTCAATAACAACAAAACAAAACTCTGGGCAGTGCTCGTTGAACGAGCGAAAGAGGCATAAAGCAGTGATTAGTTACAGTTACAGCGAGGATAAACGGGAGCGTAGACGATAACGAAAGGCGCACAAAAAGGAATAGAAGTCACACAGATCGGCATAAGCATTACGCATACGCATGCAGACATCTCTCGGAGGACGGAAATGGAGCGAACGAGAAGGAGGATAGAGGTCGATGGATACATGGGATACATGGATACATGGGAAGAGATGTCAATTTCACTAAGAAGGATGGAGGCTGTGCGTGTATGCGCCGTCCTTCAACAGAGTCAAGTTCAAGAACCTGACAGTGGTTAAGATAAGGTTGAAGATTGAGGTCAAAACGTTTTTTAAAGTAAAACGTGTGAACGCTTTTTGGATGCGTTCAATTTACGTAGCATGGTGGACGAGGAAAAAGATAACGACCATACGCATGGGAATTTTAGTATTGGCCTAACAAGGCCTACCAGTCGTACAGGATGCGAAAAATCGGCGGAGCAGGCCAAGGGAGCTACATGCTTTGCCGTTCAATTTGTTATTCTGCAGGAAATAGTGGAGCAAAACGGACATCTTAAGCAGATTAATGATTATTCGTTTGAATTTTCCACGAAACACAATTGTTCTTACGTTATCAGGTAGCTTTACTGTTTATCTATAGACTACAGTAATTAAAAAGCAACAAAATATTGAAACAATATTTTTTTAAACTGTAATTGTAGAGTTTATTTTTCACGTGAAGCTACTTTGATACGCGAGCCATAACGGGTATAGCAACGGGGCAAAATGGGCATATGTAAACAACACGTAAAACGTCAAAACACTGGGGCAATATGGGCCATAACAATAGCGCGGGTCAATGCGTTTGAGAACGTGAAATGTTTTGTCTTCCTATCCTTTGACTAGCTGTTCAGAGAGTCTCTTCAAATTATTCTAAAAATATAATTTTTAAATTAAAACACGGTTCAATCGGCGAAATAGAAGTTTTTCAACCAATCTATGTTAGCTTTACCGTGTGAACAAACGCAACATCATAGCCTCGCCTTACCAAAAGAAGCAGCCCAACTTGCCCCACGTGAAGCATTTGTATACGTTTTGTTATATTAATAATTAATAATAGAACACATTCAATTGTCCTGCTCTTTTTCTGGCAAATTTTACAGAAATAACATATATTACAAAATATTACTCATAAAACTTCCATAAACTGCATTATTTGGCTTTCTTAATTTTAACTCGTATTTTCTATGATTTTTATTTGATTATTAGTTTTAACAATTCGATGCAGTTGATAAAACACGTGAATAAAAAACACATGTTTGGCCTAGGCATGTATCCTTCCTACGAAAAAATGCTTAAGGGGTAACTGTTGTAAGTCCATCCAGAGCTAGTTCGAAATGAATAGGGATTAGAAGGAATTGGATTTTTATTATCCTCGTTTCCAGCGTTATTAGGATCAAATGCGTGCCACTATGGTTAAAATGCGTTGCGTTATTGATGGATGACGCATTACATAGATGGCGCCCAGTTTGCTCCGTTTTCACCTAAATTCCAAGAGTAATATGCAGGATGACGCGATCGACTGCAAGATAGAACACTGTCTTTGGGAAAAAAACATAAAGATAAGCAATGTACAGTGCACCAGCATGAGAACCATCGAAGAAATGTGGCGGAACAAATTTGAATAGGAGCAAATAGGTTTAGGTCGTCTGCAAAAATAATAATAATCACACGGTAAAGTAATGGAGACTTTGCTGACAAAACGGAATGCACAACAAGGGTCAGGGACTCTTAGACCTTGTGGAACGTCAGGGGGGCATATGAATCTACCCAAGACAGAAGAGAGTTTCCCATTTTTTTCCAAGCTGATCGAGTTAAGAAAAAGTATAAAGACCTGTTCAGATAGAATTCGGTCATCTAGTTTTATTAACATAGAGTCACTAGTGGTGCTATATGAAACTTTTTCATAGTTATTTGAAGGCATTGGAGCACACTATACAATATTGCAACAGTTGTTGCTCGAAGGAAAAATAGAACATTCATAGGAAAAACTTATAATGATGGTACAATTATAGAAAACGGAATAGAATTAAAGAGGTTCATCCACAATCATTTTAAAAACCTATTGGAAAGCAGTGAAACAACACGTGAAAATGTCCTTGCAATTATAAATTACAGGGTAAATCAAAATTGTCGATATAGTTAATACAATTAGAACAACAAATAAGAATATAAGTCCTAGTTTAGACGGTCTATCGTATGAGTTCTAAAAACTCTTTTTTTTATATAATACATAAAGCGCTTATCTCAATTCTGAATGAGGCTCTCAATTTCCAGATTCCACCTGAATTTGCTTATGGTATAATTGTTTTAGTACAAAAATATTGCAAATATTACTGTTTCCTGTCCGATCACACGCGGTCGATATCCTGATAGGAATGATATTCAATAATTCTTTACGACTTACCATAAAACTTTACTGGGAGGCAATCACGCATAAATTTGCGCAAATATTTTGACATTGCATAGCACGAGAGTTAAACCTTCATCAAAAAACAAAAGTAGCAAACACATACTTAACTTCTAAGTTATAGTTTGCTGGATCAGTATTATCAGTAAGCAACACATACTTAGACTCTTTCATTTGGTCTAAAGGAAGCCATAGAATTTCTCACCGCCAGTTAGCTCTGTTTAAAGCATAAGGAGGGCTGGATATTCTAATACCGGGGACAAAATTGAAATAACTAGTTATTAACAGGCATTTAAAATAAATAGAATACATTAAACATATTAAGGAATTTATCGCAGTCAATCACAGTCCACCCGATATCTCAGACATTCCACCATCCTATCCATACGTGATACCAATAAGAATAGTACTGGCTTACCTATCAACTGTAATCATACAAAAACCAACAGGAAGCACATTTCACATGCATCCGGCAAGATTTCCAAAGGACGGGAAATGTAGTAACACTTACTGGTTTATGTTTTTGCTGCCAGAAATTGACTGAACGATTTTGCTTTCTCTCCCCACCTCCCACGCAGCGTGCCGCGGGCTGCCGGGCAACGCGACCCAACCAGTCATCACGCACGATACGCCGTCGCCATCGCTGCAGCAACGGTTCATCAAGGCGGTTGGGATGGGCGACTTGGGACAGGTGAGCAGCCTGGTCCGCCAGGTGCCCGGGCTGCTGATCGACAGCACGGCCCATCCGCGCCGGTTCGCTGCCGAGCGGCTGAACGCGCTGCACATTGCCGCCCGGTTCGGTGCGTACCAGGTCGGCGAGTTCATCCTCGCGATGGTCGCGTCCGGCGCGATCGCCAAGGTGTACGCGGGCAGACGGAGCACCATCCCGGACGCGGCCGTGCTGACCGTCCAGCTGCTCGACGACTATCTGAACGGGGTGGAGATGGACGCGGCCGAGACGCCGCTCCACCTCGCGGCCAAGTACGGCTGGAAGGCGATGGTGCGCATCCTGGTGGCCTACCCGCAGTGCGAGATGAAGCGCAACAGCAGCGGACAGTTCCCGCAGGACCTGGTGTGCGAGAGTGCCACCCCGGAGCGCAACACGCACGAGTGCCGGCGGGCCATCGACAAGCTGCTGCGCGACTCGTACTTCGTGCCGCTGATACGCACCGAGTCCAACGTCGAGCTGCCGTACATTGGCGAGCCGTTCGCGCGCCGCCACCTACCCGACCTGGGCAACACGGGCACGATCCGGAAGTTGCGGTTTCTGCGCATCATCACCGCGTTCGCCGGGCCGATGACGTTGAGCGAGGCGCAAGCCTTCCGGCGGGAGTGGAAGACGCCGCCCCGCGTGGTCGTGCATGCGGATGCGGGGCCCGGCGCACCGACCAGCAGCTACCAGTACCGGTGCGATCTGACCGGCCGGCTGTACGATCGGGCGCACCGTCACCAGGCGGCCGGGATCGGCGAGCGTGCATTTCGCCGAGCGCACGTCGACTGCGCGCTGGAGCGCATCGGCCGCTCGCTCGCCCGTACCAAGGGCGTCGAGTGGAAGGAGTATTGGGCGTTCCTGGGCGCCTATCAAAACCTGAGCGACACCCAGGCACTGGCGATCTTCGAGCGATATCTCGAACGGCAGGTGGCGGTGGCGCGCGCCCGCCCGGACCACGATCCGGTCGCGATCGGCGGCAAGCAGACACATCCGCAGAACCTGTGGGCGCTCTGCGCACTGCGCAACGTGTCGTACGATGAGGGCACCTACCCATTGGTGAGCCGCTGGCAGCGCAAGATGCACACCCTCTATGCGGCGCTGCTGGACAAGGACGGGGCCGATGCGAAAACGCCCAACCCGATCGCGAACGTGGGCCGCATCTCGTCCTAGGCGGTTGAGCCTGTTTGATTTTTTGTTTTTATTCTTGCTTTTGCCTGACTGACATTCCGAACTATTATCGCGTTTGCTGCAGCTGTGCAGCGCTTTTGGAAGATTTATTTGTTCTTTTTATATCGTTTATACATTAGTTGCTTCATTCACAACGATACATTAAGCGTTATATTATATAAAGCCAAGGGAAAGATTGAAATGCACTCAAAGCACAGTGAATGAAGGCAGGGTAGCACAGCGCATATACGCACCACATACTTTAGAGGACAAAGTTTATGACAGTTTTGAAAATCTTAAATCGTTTATTTCTTTGACATTAAAATTAGTTTCTGACAATTTTTTTTTCTTCCACTACTAAATGGATTTTTTTTTATAAATATCAGCACGTCGTATTCAAAATGTTAAATTGTTCAAACGAACTTGAATCTACTATTACTCTACTCTGTTTCAATGAATGTTCTCTTGTACATCGATTTTGGTGATGTCTAAAATCGAGATGTTGAAGCAATAAGGCCTTTTTGGACCGTTACTACTGAAATAAAAAAAAACTAAAAAAAAGAGATGTAAACAATGCACAAACTATTCACTGCACACGGTACGCTAGTGGTTGCTAAGCGAGCAATCGAATATAAACATAGCATCTAATATCGCACCTCAAACTTTGCTTGTTTCAATAAAGCATACACACAGCGAACCGACAAACAACACGGTTTTATTTTTATTTTTAAATGGTTTTGTTTTGAGAAATCACTCCTTCTGGTTATGTTCAAGTTGCGCCGAATGCAAGCTACCAACCTTTTTTGATATATTTGTTTTTTTTTTTTCTCGTCAGTGTTTTTGGCTCCCATTCAATTGTACACAAGAAGAAAATCAATTCTAAAACCTGAACAGGAAGCATGCATTCTTTAAAGTACGTTAGATTATTCTACCTGCACGAAAAGTCGTTGTCAGTTTCATGCGGTGGAAGGTTTCGTTCTGTTCGACATGGTCCATCATCCCCATACGCAGGCTGAAAGGACCGCATGGCTGCTGGCCTGGTTATGGTATCCGAGTGGCTTCAGTATGACAGGAAACGTCTTTGGTCCTCTGTTTTGTGGCAGCAAGTGGAATGAAAGGCACTAGGGTGAATGTACCAATAGTGGTGCAATTTGTAGTGGTACCGATGTGTTTTAATGGATTTAAAGTGTCAGGAAGGACAATTTCGGAATATTTTA
>KI921745.1:5604-16152 GCA_000473525.2 Anopheles melas
GGGGGGGGGGGGGGGGGGGGGTGTTACGTAATTCCGTGCCGGCCAAAAGCTGAAGCATAAACTTTTGGACCAGCAACGACGGCAGCTAATATTGATGCTGATGAAGCCGTTGATGCTGATGCTGACGGTTGGTTACGCTGGTTACCGCTGAAAGGGAGCGGTAGGGTGCTACAGATTTCAACCATGTAAGTCACGTTCAACCGTATCCGCAAATTTCAAACTCTTCACAATTTTCGCCGGCAAGACCGCTGGCCGAGGGGACGAGGAGGGACGGAGCGAGCACGACGAGCATACCACGGCACGTTAAGGAACAGTTTGGCCCTACCGCATACAACCCACATTTGGCAGAAGCTTTTGCGCAGAGAAAACGCGCCAGCAACGTACACGTACGCAAGGGGGGGGGGGGGGGTAGTATGTGCACACACGCTTCAGCATCTGGAGCATCAGCCGAAAGGAAGCATAAATGCAAATATCGAAATAGCAAAAGAAACATTTTAAACACCCGCCTAGAAACGCTCGAAACAAACACTGACTGACTGGCTGACTGGCTGGCTGTATCCTGTTTGAGCTACATGTGTTTGGGTAATTTAGGGTAGCTAAACGGTTGCGCAACCGAACGTGCATGTTGGTAGAATTCGGTGTAAAGGTCCGAAAATAGACAGCTAACTTATTAAATAGAAATCATTCTAACATGACAAACCGTTCACACAGCAATAGCAATGATGCGTTCAGGGTTTCCTATTCAGCATGCTTGCAAGCAGAGCTTCAAACCTGCCGGCCTGGACGGCACACGCTCAATTCCACTGCAGTACGGTTCGACGAGCGTGCCTTTCAACGCTTGCGTCATCTATCCAGCTCCCCATCCGTTTCGTTGCAGGCAGAAAAAGCGGTGAACCAGGTGCACTATTCTCCGAAAGCATTGAAACAAGCATTCATAATCACCAAACGATGGGCGGCATTGCTGCATTGCTGCGTTTCGGCAGCATCATCCGGGGTACGCGTACCAACCAACCGAGCGGGCGTTGAGTTGAACCGAGCCACACTTCGCAAACGTGTGTTACTCTTTTCGGTGTGCAGCTCGCTCTGCAGTTTAATGATGGTAGGAGGGACAGCTTTTGCACCACCCGGGCTGTATTTCATGGCGTGTAATGAATGAGGGAATTATTTGATTGCTCTGCTACAGCACTGCACATCTTGGCTGAAGGTTTCGGTGTGGCGTTGAAAGCGCATCCTTACGTTGGCAGTGTCCCCTGTGACCGTGTGGGCACCGACCGGAATTGTCCAGAAAAAGATCATTTACATACGGTTGAAATTACAATTTTTGCTATGTGCTTAAAATGTTAGACAGCAAACAATTCAAGAGCAGCTGAGGTACCGAGCTACGGATGTCTTTCCTAAATGAGCATTTGGTCCTACTTCCAAATGTTAATTTGAAGATTCCCAAGAAGTTGCAGGAGTTCTTTGACGTATTATATTTGTCAGTTGAGTTTCAGGAGCTGCAATACGCAGTATTCAGATAGCCGGCTTTTGAACTTCAGTGCTACAGAAAAGGCATACATTCCTTGAACTTTTACTTGGAACTCAATGTACTCCAATGAGTCAACATCGTCACAACGCCGACAGCACAAAAGACATACAATTGTTGCAAATGGCCAATATTGCAAGTATTCCTGAGGCTGTCTATTTTTAATGCTTCGTTGGTGGACCCTAAAAATAAACCATCGTCTTTCTCGGACTTTGGGGTAAAAGTATCTACAGATCATTGACTATTTCGGGCAAAAAGGAATCGGCTTCTTCTCAGATCACTTTCATATCGCCCTCTGTTGACAATCATTGGAAGTTATGGTCAGCAATGGAACAATGGATTGTTAATGTTTATTAACACCAACTGCTGCTACAAGTCTTCGATAGGATAGTCAATCCAACTCCACTTGGGTCCTCTACTATCTTCTGTCTAGGTAGTAGCTTAGTAGTAACGAATATTACCACCTAGGTCATCTAGAGTCAATTGATTCACATAGCATACATACAACAGTACAACTTCTCACAAACTGCACCAACGGTTGGTGCCTATTTGAAACACAGAACCTTTGTCTTATTTTACGATCTTAAGTTGGGTTTATCAAAATGTAAATTTTCATATAGGCAATAAAACAACATAATATTTATTTAAACGAAACGGGTACCCAAAATTCAATTTAAATCCAAATAAAGGCTGCTCCGCTGGGCGAAATAATAGCTAATGCTTTATTATTATCATTCAGTTTGACATACATTCTTCACATTAAACCATGCCCCCGTTTATATACCCCTCTAAGCTGTACACAAACAATCGAATTTAAAACCAAATCGAGACTCTTTCAACGTTTTACCCCCCTTGTTTCTTGGCCCCACAAGCCGTGCAACAATTGAACAATTATTTAGCAAAATCACCGGAAAACCGGATACCGCCTGAACAAGCGACTAGAAGCGCTGTCTGGGGTAGAGTGTACTTGAGGGGAGTGCTTTACGCTTTACGACTCAATAAAGACTCAAGCACATTAAAAATTCCCACTTCCGTGCTCCCTTTACTCCCGAAACGTTCCGTACACGATCTTCGGAAACTGCACACCGAACCAGAGATTGGGTATTGCCGCACCATATGTTCCCACATGCGAAGAGTGGTGGAAGTTTGGACGTTTCCACACCCACAGCATGACACATTGATGCCTTACAATTACTCCAACACTAGGCGGCCTTGTTGGCCAAAATCAAAACCAAACCATGTCAAGCGCCCGAAGTGCTGACGACGAGCTTTGCGCGTTGAACTGCGCGGGGAAGGGGGAGTGGGCTTCAATGACAACCGGGACCAAGGATTGCCATCATGATGGATAAGGCGATAAAGCTGAAAACACCAGGCTCACAGCCACACCCGGAGGCTATCGACAAAATGGATCCGACCGACCGACCTGCCGGCTTTGCCGCTTCTGCCGCAACGGCAAGCGATTATTTCCCACAGTCTCGTTTCGGTCTCCCCCAGAAGGCTCGTTTCGGGCGGTGGTGGGCATTGTTCAGGAACATCATCCCCAATTCACCCACCCAAACACACACACACACACACACAGACACGCACAGGAGCGATCATTGTGTGCTGATGTGCTGGAGCTGTTTTGTTCGAACACACTTCCGCTTATTCGCCCTTCTGCTCATCTCGATTTACAAAAGCTGCAAAACAACAAACAAGTCCACGTGGACGGGGAAGAGCAGTTCGAGAGGGCAGGGAATTCCGAGCAAAAGGATACCCCCCACCAGGGGGTGATGGGTGGCGGAGGATGTAGGAGTGGGTAATCAAAATAAAAAGGGCTCTGTTTTTATGTGAATTACAAATAAAATCAGTAATTTAGTACAATGGGACGCAGCGGTTGGAGCGGGAACTGGTAGCAGCAGCAGCAGCTGAAGCAAACAGTAATGGAAGAAAACTTTTCCACCCTATTTACCGTCCGCAGGACGTGCCCGGGACGTGCGATGACCTTTGTGTACCGCGGGGGCAACCGGTCGGATGCTAAGGACCGAGCTAAGGATCGACTCATTCCGTCAAGTGGTTCCCATACATTTCCTTAACACATTTCCCCGTTCGCCGTGGGGTTAAGTAGCAGCCCCAGGTTACCTTCCCTCATTCCCCTTCCTTCATCCATCTAGCAAAGGATTTTATGCTCTAGTCTCTTGTATGCGATTCTCTTGATTTGGTGTGGTGCAAGCTTGGGGAGTATATTTCCACCACCAACCCAGCCTGTCGGCCAGCCCGAAAAGGAAAAGGGCCCGAAAAACAAAAGCTTGTGCTGTGGCGCTTTCATCTTTGCCCGATAATGAGGGAAAGTAGGGGAGGGAAGGGAATGTTCGCGTCCCTGGAATTGCGTCATTTCGTGGTAAATCTTCAACAAACAATCCCGGGCGCAAAGAAGTTTTGGAGCTGGTTGTGCAGGGAAACGTGCGAGAGCAGCCAAAGTCCGCCACATACAAACACACACACACACACGTGATTTTGTCTACAAACGTCTTCACAGCGCTTAAACTTCAGAGCGCAAAAGCGTAAAGAGGCCTCGACAGCCGGGGCAGCATCTTAGCGTCAGCCAGCCGTGAGTGCCACCGATTCCTTTTGGTGTGCGATTTTTGAACCGACGCGCTGCACAAGGTGTTGAAGAAGACAGAAGGGAGGGTTGTTGGACAGGTAAGCCGCAAGGTGAGCAGGGCACGTACTCCGAGCAGTAGGAAGGAAGTGGCATGTGGCGGGACTGCTTAATTGAGAGGCGAACATAATGAACATAATTGAAAGAGAAGGCCAACAGGAGGACGGGCAGAGTAGCAATGCGCGGGAAGCATAAAACGTAATTGCTATTTCACCTAGACCTCGGCAGCTCGTCTGTCTTAGCGCGTGGTACCGCGACTGCCACACCACCACCACCGCCACCGACGTCGATGAACCCATTCCGAATCTGATATCCGCCGACTGCTGCTGCCCGACGGTTCCTTATACATGTGTGTGTGTGTGCGTGTGTGTCTGTGGCTAAAGGTAGGATTGAAAAGGGCATAGAGGGCAAAAGTGGCAAAACTAGCAAAGCACAACCCACCTGACGGACGGCGGAGATCCCCGGTGCACCAGGAAGCTGGTTCAAACGCGTTCCTTTTTCAGTAGCAACCAACTTACAAAAAGGAAAACGGTAAGCGTTCTGCATGTAACGCCATTTAGTACATGCTAACGCTTTGCATGCACACATTCACACTCTCGGGGACATATGCATTAAAGGGAAACGCAATTAGTTTATTGTGAGGAATGGCTAGAAACGATAGCAGAAAGAAGCACAACAAAAAACAGACTGATGGCGGGCACGAGATGACGATGATGCAAAACAGGACAATGCCATGCGTTAAATTCAATTAACAATTACCTACACGTTACAATGCACTTCCGTGGCGTGATTTGAATCTTGTTTTTTTTTAATAAACCCTGAACATTACAGACACTGATTATGCGCTATGACATTGCATTTTTTAAGCCTTTATTATTTAGAAATAAGAAAAGGCGTCCAAAGCTTACAGGTAGACATAGATTCACGATTAGAAAAAGGGTTATAGTTCTTTCTCCAATTGAGGGAGTTTAAAACTCCTCAAATGTCAGTTCATCTTCTGTCAAAATGTCATTCTATTTGGCGTAACGTCCTACGCGGACATGCCTTTCAAGATTTTATTCATTACCCCGTAGCCTGGATAGTCAGTCTTTCCTCCGGGTGGACAGTCCATTGTAGGCTTGAACCCATAACGAACATGTCACAGGGTTTTCCAAGTCCGCCTCCAAGATGTTTTTCCACAGCTTTGGAATGGTGTTTGTCAATTTGCATCAAAATTAATATTTCAATTCTTACACACGGTTTTCAACGCATTCAACAACAAAGAATTTTCAAACCCAATCCAGCTTGAGGCATGTTGAAAATCATGTGGAAAAACTGAAAATTTATTGTGATGCAAATACATTTACATTTACAAAGCTGTTGAAAAACATCTCCCAAGCAATGAGAAATGATATAGACATTGGAATTTGATCCGGAAAACGCCAGTATTGAGTTTTTTGAGTTAACGACTGTACCACGAGACCTTCCCTGTCAGTGCCCTACAGCAAGCAATACAGCTTCTTGGGAGTAGAAGGAAGACGTTACACTATTTTCCGGGTCAGTTTCTAATGTGAACGGCATTATTCTATTATTCTTAAGCTCGAAAGGTTTTTTTCAACAGCCAAGCTGCCAAAATTAATGACAGCTGTTGAAAAACGTCTAGGATGTTTTGAATAATGCTGTTCACATTGAAATCTGAGCCGGAAAGCAGTGTAAAACAAGAAAACTCTATGGCCTTATCATGGCCGATAGGACGCATAGTATAAACGTATCGCTGACCAGATGGGATGGGATCTCCTGTTGTAATGTTGAAAGCACGTGGATGCGTTTTCAAGCGACCTGTGTCAAAGTTTGTTTGATCTTTCGGAAGGATTACTAGCGACAGAGAGAAGGATACGCTATCGTTATTTGGGATGGTGGAAACGAACAACAGCAAATATTACATCATTGCCCATCATTAACTCAACAAACATCGTGACTCAAAGTATTCTGGGTAAAAAAAACCGTTCCAAAAAAGGCACAATTGTTTATGACCAAGTAACGTTAAATGTGTTGAAAATATTATCCTCCTATTTATTCCATATTTCCAATGAAACAGCACTTAAACGATAGGAGCTATCTTGGCGTTTTTCCTCCATAATAATAAACAACGCAAAAGGAAAAATCAATCAATCCGCTCGGTCTCGGTTTGCTCAGCAGCTCTGCTAACACGCTTACTTTCCAAGGCATGCAATAAACTGCGGCCACACGAGCATGCTATCGCACCAAACACGTAATCCGTTTATCCGAACGAGCCGTGTTTTTCTCTACAGCACTTGATTCCCTTTTCTTGTTGTTGTTGTTGTTGTGTCTGTGTTTCTCCCCAGAAAACATTCCCGCAAACTTTCCCCTTTTAGATGCTACTCAAGCGCACCGTCCTCGTCGTCTAAGCGATAAACAATTACACGGGCATCGTTGCTGCCTAATTGAAATACAGCCAAACTCCACTGCACCACCGGCAGATTGTAGCGATGACAACACATTTATTGCTACCAAAACCGGTAGCTTCGCGGCGAAAAAAAACACGGAACATTCCACCCTGAACCCGTTTTCCAAACGCAAAATTTACGTGCCAAATAGGACCGGATTTGAGGGGGAAAAGGATTTTTTTTTTCGTTGGTGTGTATGTGTGTGTGTATGTGTTCCATTTCCACTACGAAATGGGAAAATCGCGGGGTAGGATACGAATATTCTGCAAAAGCTCTGCCCGCTGCTTTTGTGACTCTTTTCTACTAATCCCCTGTGCTGGGCACTCGGTAAATTGATCGCCAGTGAAACTATGCACATTTATACCTCTTCACTGTAGGTTTTTTTTCTCTCTCTCTCTCTCTATCTCTCATTTTCATGCACATAGACATTTCTAAGCGGGCCAAACAGGTTTGGGGCCGAAACGCTGCATTGGCGATAGATCCTTTGGGAGGCCGGACAAACAATCACAAAAAAACGGGGACACAACCACCACCTAAAATCCAGGCGCATGAATTCGATACGATGCAATTGAACAACGAATTTCAACCTGTAAGTCCGTGCAAAGCTACCCTTAGGGCCGTTGGCATGGAATTTCGTGCTGGCCAAACGGGCTCGGTTTTTTTTTTTTTTGCATTCCACGATCCAGTTTTTTTTTTGTTTTATATCCTATCCCTCCATTACCTTCCACAGGAACACAGCGATGAACAAATAGTTTTTGAATTGCTTTCACGTTCAAATGATCAACCGAGGCTCAAATGATAAAGCCGGCATTTTTTTTGTAGGAGAGTGTGTGCGTGTGTTTACGTGTGTGAGTGTGTGTTTTGCTCTATTACAATGCCATACGCTAGGGCGGATTTCGGTTATGGAATGCATACATCCCTTGCACGTGCTCAGCAAATCCTGCAAAAGTATAGTTTATTTAAATCCATCACCAGAACGAGCTGTGGGGAGGAGCTTTTATGATGCTGGCTTTTCAATTTCGCGAAACCATTTAAAGCCCCCGCCGAATGGGCACAGGTATAGACAAATATTTTCCTTGGAAAAACAAAACACAGTTAAAATCCTGCTCGTACAATATCGTACACGATTTACTATTTATACAAAGGCCTCTTTCCCTTCCATTCCAATCCATTTGGCAGTGTTTGTCGGGAGTCGGATGCATGAGATTTCCTAAATAATCGATCGATCGACTTTTGCTGTCCGAAAAGCTGCACAATACGGAACAATATTTAATGTAGTCATGAATTTCATCAATTAATTACTCGAAATTCTGATGAATCGTTAGCGATTCTTATTGGATAATTTAACCCACCACAGAGAGATATCAAATTTAGTCTAATGGTAAGTTTCAGGAGTACTACAACACCGAACGTGCGATCGAGCCTTATGAACACCGTTTGCCAAAAGTGTCATAAAAGTGCTTTTCTCCTAACGTTCTTCTCTCTCTCTCTCTCTCTCTCTCTCTCTATCTCTCTCTCTCTCTCTCTCTCTTTCTCTCTCTCTCTTGCTCTCTTTCGCTTTTTCTCTGTATTTCTGTTGTGTTACGTCCTTCTGTCATCCATCCTAAAGTATTCTATTTTACTTACTGATCGTCATACTGAACCGCTAGCAGATACATCCGCAGAAACAATGCCAATATTTTCCACTTCAAAGCAATTGTCAACCAACAATGCAAAGAAAAATGCAGTACAAAAAAGGGGAAGCAGTCCGACAGCAAGATGAACAGCGTGTTGTATGCAGAGCGGAGCCCACCACGGAACGGATTTAAACGTTAGCCAGCCAGCGATGCAATAAATAAACACCGTGTTCGAATAAAAACACACATACAGATCGTACACGCAAAATGCACGCCATGGTAAAATCATTCGGTAGGTTGCAATGGTTGAGGTATAAAAACGAAAAACCGAAATCTTGCCGCGCCAACGAAGCTCAGGCAAAGGAAGCAGCATGCATACACGAGTTCGCTCCTAGCCCGGTTTTAGGCTGCGGGAGTTCCAAAGCACACATAAAAATGTGTCACAGCACAGCGGTGTGGCCATAAACTGGATGTGCCAAGAAAAAGTCGGTAAATTTCCGGCACGTGCCCGTTCGAGGGACATGAAATGACCGGCAGGTAATCCGGCATGCCACTGCACGGCGTACGATCTTTTACTTCCACTCGCACCAAATTGCTAACGACGAATAAATATACGTACGGCAGCAACCATGTGTACTTAGCTCGTTCATCTCGTATCATCACCGTTGCCACCGCTACCGAATCAAATGCAACCGAGCGAGGCAGCGAGGCAGCAGGACGTATAATCATCGTCATCGGAATGGTGTTCGTGTGGTGTGGTAAAACGTTAAAAATCTCCACCACCCAATCCGGTTGGTACGATTTTATGTTCCCTTTTTAGTGGCACACACGCTCTCCTCATAAAGAGGTGGTGGAGGCAGAAAAAAAACGTACCATATCCCAATCACATAAATCTGCAACTGAAACTGCATAGTTCCACAGTTATTCAAGCTTATTTGACTGTCATATTTTATACACGATCCTCATTCTCTCTCTCTCTCTCTCTCTGTGTCTCTATTCCTCCAAAACCCCTTCTTTCAGGTCCGAAACATGGGACAAACTTCGACCAATAGAGATAGTGACTCTAACGGTCAGTTAAAAATCCCTACAATATAACAACTCCCCGCACGCACACACACCGCCGTATCGCCCCCTGCCTCCATATCAATGGAGGACTCGCTCGCTTTCCATTCAGCTGCAACCGACCGAAACCGACTGACCGCTCTGTGTGAGAGTGTTTTTTTTTATATTTATTCACCCTGGGACTAAAGTTTAAAGCAAAATTTATAATCAACCAGATTTAGCTCCTTCACCCAGCTTCGTCCATTCCTCCTTAGCTCCTCGTTGATGAATTGATGCAAACCGGTGCAAACCTCCAGCTCCCTCTGAACGGGACAGGATGATCTTCAGAATTTATTCTCGTCCATCCCAAATCTCCTTCCAAGGGGTTGACAAATTTGCTCCTTTTAGCCGGTGGCTGTGGCTGTGTGTGTGTATCTGTGCTGAAGAATCTCCTGAAGGAGAAGGAATTGAGGAGCAAATGGATGGAGGAAAAAAACGACCCTTCAACCCCCTGATTTTATTTCCTTTATTAGTTTTGGCGACGGAAGACGGTAACGGTAAAACTTTACTAACCGGTCGATTTACCGGTGGGCCGAGTAAATTAGTGGCCTACCGGTCATTAGCAGGTGAGTCCCTGCGATCTGTCAAACCTGCTCCACAAATGGGCGAAAGCTTAACTCCAACCCAACCCTGTGATTGTGTCTTTACGGAGTCCAAATTGAAAAACCTCCTGTGCTAATAATAACTAAACAAACAAAGCTCGGAGCCTGACGAGTTGGACCAAAACGGGGTGTAAGACAGAACCAAGCTGCCCAATCGTAACCCAATGGATACCATTTTGTAGGAGGAGTTGCAGGAAGAGCATTTAATTCCCAACAACGCTCCTTCCTCTGGCCCCCGGAACCATGTCCAGAGCGGTGGTTGTCATTTATCATTTATTGATAAAACCACACCGCCACTACCTCCCTTTTACCTCCCGTCGTGTTGCTTCCTCCGACGGGAGCGACGTTTTCATGGCGAGCGTTCCAGCGTGAAATTATTAGAAATGAATAATGATTATCCAATCCAAATTGGAAATTACCAATAATTATGATTTATTGATGTACAGGTTTTACGGTTGCATCACATACACACACACCCACACAAGCCCATAGATGTACTTATAAAGGGGTTGAGGGTGGAGGTGATGAGATGTGCGGGGACACACGTATTCATATGTAATTTTAAATGGCGTTTAACACTTTTTTTCGTGGGGGAATGTGGTTGATAATGAAAATT
>AXCO02009727.1:0-11868 GCA_000473525.2 Anopheles melas
GAGCTTTCTCGCTTAGAGTGCTTTTTCCTTCCCTCTGTACTGTTGTATGGCTTCACATTGAAGTCATGAAGTTAGTATTTGTACTAAACTGTAGTCGATGCAAATTATCAACAAAATTGTGCATTTCTATTTAACATCATAGTCGAGTTTGTTTACGTTTTTCACGCTTCCACGTGAGCGATGAGCGTAGATTGTCACCAACACAACGTAAGGACAAAGGTGGACGAAGTGTTGTAAGCGAGTAAAGGACGGCTAGAGAAAACGAGCAAAATGCAGCTATTTTCGAACGTCAAAACCCCTCGCCTTGCTCTGCGGGGCAAAAACAATAACAAATCCCCCCCGTAGTCGTATGATTCAGCCTCGAAAACAAGGCGCAAGGGAAAGGAACAGAGTGTAGAAACTAATTCCGCGCCCACCCCCCTTCCGTGACACGATCGATTTGCGTTCTTTGTTTCCACTTTCGATTTTGATAAGATTTGACGTGAATTCGTTGTTTTGATAGGGCCCTATTTCTGTGTGTGCTTGCTGCGTCGTTATCGCTGCACATAAGCGTACGGGCCCTTGTTTTGCCCCAAATCAGAACAGTGCCCAGAAGGATAGTGATCGCAAGAACGGAACAACGTAAAAGCTGCTCCACACAGCAAAAGCACAAACACACACATACACACCATGGAACCGAACGACGGGGACGAGAAAATCCCATTAAAGCTGGCACAAATATCGATCGACAAGTTTAACCAGACGATACCACAGTACCTGACGGTGCTGCGGAACCACAAATGCAACATCGAAAAGGCAGGCTCGCTGAACGACTGGGAGAAGGTCAAGCGGGAGCAGCTGAACGCGACCCGCATCGTCAAACAGATCCGCTTCATGCTGGTGGAGATCGATAAAGTGCGCCAGCGGTTGCGGGCCAACGACTACGATCGCTTCGACGAGGGCATCGCGTCGACGAAGAAGGACGCATTCAACAGTATGGCCGAGTATATGGGTAAGTGGACGGGGTGGTTTGGTTGTTGGGAAATTGTTTTACCAGCTTCTTCCGTGTCTTGATACAATTGCAGCGATGCAGCAAAGCGTACGGGCACAGTCAGCCCGCAACTATCAACGCTCGCAGTACGACGAGGAAGGTGGCAGCGGGGACGGTAGTTCAGAATTTCCCACCGGTGGCCGGCTGGCCTACGTCCCACAGATTACCAGCTCGTTCAACACAGAGGAGCACGAACTGCGCCAAAGGGAGGAGTGTCTGCGTCAGATGGAAAGCTTGCAGCGCGAAATGGAGGACATCCAGGAGCTGTACCAGAAGGTGCACGAGCTGGTGCACGAGCAGGGCGAAACGGTTACCCGCGTCGAGGAGAACGTGGACGTGGCCCAGATCCAGGTGGAGGCGGGCGTGACGGCACTGCAGAAAGCGCTCGCGTACAAGAAAGCTGTTTACCCGTTGGCCGGCGCCTTCCTAGGCTCGTGCATCGGCGGCCCGATTGGGCTGGTCGTGGGGCTGAAGGCGGGCGGGTTGGCCGCGCTCGGTGGTGGGCTGGTTGGGTTTGCGAGTGGCAAGTTCATCAAAAACGTGGACGCCCTTCCGGAGCCCGATGAGACCGGTTCGAATGATAGTGCGACCGAGGCAACGCCCGGCACGCCCACGGAACCGGGCGAAGCGGAACCGATTGCGTCGAAAACATGACAGTTGCTTAACCGGTGCACCATTCAGTAGGTCAAAAGCTGTCGAACACATACTCACCCGTTAGCCGATGTGTTACTTTTACCGTTTTAATGTAATGTGCTGACACACACAATAGCCCCGGAACAAACGCTTTGTGCATCACAATTATATCCCCCTACAAGCACTAGAGTACGCTAACGTATACCGCCGCCTGTCGTAGTCGTTGTCGTCGTTCTATAGCCAATAATGGAAATACATCCGCGTTCTTCGTGTTACTTTAACAAAATCACGGTGCGTGTGTGTGGTTTTATTGCGCCAGCAGTGCCTTCCAGTTGTTCGTTCGATCGATAAAGTGCATCCGTTTGCCGCGGAACTCCTTTCGTCGGGCGTCCTTGCCCTCGCGCACCATCTGCTTCTTGCGCTCCTTGCGCGGGTTGTACCACGCCGGATACTGACCGAACTGGTCGCGCTTCGTTTTCACGTTGTACAGGTGCTTTACGTTCGTCTTCGGGTTGACCACCGCGATGACTTTTTCCCGCTTGACCGTCGCTTTCTGCTCCTTCTGAACGATTTCCGCCAGCGTTTCTTTCTTCAACAGCTCTAGCTCCTATGTAAGGGGAGGGAGTGTATGCAGCGATGTTTTGATTAGAAAAGTGCGTTTGTTTACATACAACAACTGCTGATAGCAAGCGATGAAACGCGTACGTACCTCTTCCTTTTTCTTCTGCTCGGTAATATCCTTCAGCTTGTCCATCAGATTGCCCTCGCCGACGTCCTCCTCGATGAAGCCGAGCATTTTCTTCAGTTTCTTTACCTCCTTCACCTTGTTTTTGGCACGGCGAATGGCGTTGTTCTGGTTGCGGCGTTTCTTGCAGCGGGCCGTCATGTTGGTGGCTGTGCGGTGTACTTTATTAACTCGGGAACGATAAGGAAATGGCGTTTACTGGAGTTTGAGGGTAATTTACGCTCGAAAGTAAGCGCTTTGCACCGCTAAATACGAACAAATGTATGAAGCAAACACGAAAACGTGGTGCCTCTTGTTTGTCGTATTTTGGAAGAGAACTTCAGGTGACGGAAAGGCAAGCTGTTTGACGTTTCGCGACAGGCTTGACGTTATTGCTTCAATGTGGCGGCCATTGTGAAGCTGTGTTGCTGTTATGGAAAAAATGTATTTTTTTATTTAAAGGGATAAACTGGAAGAAAATCATATTTCAAGTTAAAAATACGTGATTGTTTATCACACATGCGAAAATCATAGTTTAATTCAAATCCTCATCTGATATACCGAAAGAATTCAAGTCTTCTTCAACTATGCACTATAAACATATGACGTTTCGTTTGAAATTTAAATTGGCGAAATATTTCACGAATTTCACCGTTGTAGTATGAAAGTTTTAACAGAATCAACAAAAGCTCGAGAATAAACATTTTTTTGCTGAAAATGCTTGACATGACCTAACAAATTGTTAGTTATAATTATTATTTAGATTAAAACTACCTTAATCTTAACTACCTTACCCTTAATACCTAATAATAATAGATATCGTTGGAGTTACTATAGACAATTCTAGAATACACATTTGTGCTCAACCTTATTGATGGAAAGTGGTTATATTGTGTCAAAAATTGAAGCAATCGATTTGTATTGCTCGAAGCAATTTAAAAAGAAACTATGAATAAAACAAATTGTATAAAAATCACAACAAATAAAAACATCAAAGTTCTTGAAAGAAAATTCTCACGACGAAGGGTTTTCAAACCTTCTCCTAGCGTATTCCACACCGTCAACGCCCATTCGTTCCGGCAGCAACCGAGCCAGCCAATTGATGGATGAGTGGTTGGTTTTGCCGTGATTTTTACGTCGCATTTCATTCGCTCGCCAGCGTCGTAGGCAGCGAACCGTGGCCAGTAAGCCATGGCCCATGCACGCCCTTCGTTCGCATTTCTAGGGATGCTTTTGACACCCTTGCACGGTGCTTACCCTAGACGCCGGCCATTATGAGGGGTGAAACCGATACAAAAAAAAAATCAAACACCCCCTCATTCGAGGCATAACGAACGAGAGCGAAAAAAAAATCAATATGGTTGCCCTGCCATTGCCGGTCTTCAGCACACATACACTGACGAATGCAGGACAGTGTTGGAAATTTTTCTTTTCCAAATATTCCACTACAAGAAGGGAAAACACTCACCAGAGGCAGAGCTCTAACACCGTGTGCTTCCTCCGACGAGGTGGTCCATCCGTGTGGCGTTGATGGTGTTTGGCCAATTGCACGTAGACTGTACACTGTGCATGATGGTATTAGTTAGTATTTTTCTTCTCTTCACGCTGTTGTAACGCGTAAAACGGAAAGAAAATGCTCTTACCCAGCCGAGTACGGCGAAGGACGACGATACAGTTCCAAAGAAATAATGAGGCGCTTTTCCTTCTACACGTTGGTCTACATCAGCGCCATCTCGGACCAACTTGATTATCGGTAGGGGGAATGGACTTCCCGCTGCAAAGAATTTTCCTCTTCCTTTCAAGAGAACGATAAAGAGAAAGAGCGAGAGAGAAACAAGGTATGCAATACAAAATAAAAAAAAAGTTAGAGGAAAAATGTATTTGATATTCACTTTTATTTGAGACGGATGGCGGCCATATTTGCACGACTTTACAGCACCATAACGGTAGCACCAGCAAGGTAGCGGCACGCGTTAAGGAGATTTTTGTTAACGAGAGCGTTGCTTTCGTCTAAATTTTTCATTCCCCTCCTGTTTCCCAGGGTAACTGTCGTTTCCCTGTGGAGTGGAGTGGATCTGGTACGTTACTTCGATTTCCTATGCGAGAGTGTGCTGATGAAGTTTCGGCTGCTAATTGAAACTTTTCATGAGCTCCTACTAAAGCCTATTAAAGGGACGATTTAGTTGAAATAGAAATAAGATTAAGGTGTAGCCTCTCTGTGAATGGAGTCGTCACAAGATTAATTGTTTTTTTATTAGGATAAAACATTTTTTTTGGCGCCATTATTTATTGTTCGTCGCTCAAAGGCGAATATCTTCTATGCTGCATATGCTGCATTTTTGCTTTCTATTTAGTGGAATAACTGTAAGCGATCTAGACCTGCCTTTACCACTGAATATAGTTGGATATTAGTGGCTTATTTGATCACCCTAACATACGGTTCATACGGACCTTAAAGCTATTACGGGCATGTTTTGAAGTCGTGCGAGATGACGACTGTATCACGGGATCAGCCGCAGGTGCTATTAGACTACCGACCACTCTTTAAGATGAATTTTGTAAAGGCATTTTTCTGTAATATTTTTTGCTCCAACTCTAACAACAAATTCTAGTGTATTTATTTTTTCAGGTTTTTTTTCTTCTTAATTTTAATGTTGTTCTATAAATTCGTTTAGAATAGACTATTCAGATGTTTCCGTCTTATTTAGGTTTCACATAGGACATTAGTTGTGTTAGGAGTTCGTTAAGCAGACAATTTGGAATAATCTTGAATAGAATTGGATTTGCATTGCGCTATTGATGTATATTGTATATTTCATTGCAACGATTTGATAGAGTTTCCATAAGATTAATATCTCTCTACACTCCATGTTGCTCGAAAGATGCTTCACCTTAGAGAGGTATCACGATGCAGCGATATCAACAATTACACAGTTGTTGGCACAATCAACATTTTCTCCATTATTTCAATGTTGGGGCCATTCGATACACAGTGTTTCTGAGAATTGAGTTAATTTTTAAAATGTTCGATAATCTCCCAAAAATGTTGAAAAACATCATCATTTCAAAACAACCAATTGATTGCTCACCTATGGTTATGTGAGCGAATGTAAAGTCTGTTCCCGAGATACGCGGTATATGTATTCCCGAGACATTCGTGTAAATCGAATATTACGGTTCTCAATTGAAATACAATTAAAAAGTGGACATTTTGAATAAATTTAGTATTGACAACAACTTGACAATTCATCAAATACAATTTGTGGAGAAAACTAGTAAATTTCTGGTTTTAAGCAGTTTAAAAATGTTGACAAAAAAGCAAATTATTTGCCTTTGACAATTATTGGAGCAAATGGTACTGATATTTGTCAAATATCAAGATAAAAAATGTCAAGTTTAGTAATCAGCGTACCTTCGGACCTT
The DNA here is from genome assembly GCA_000473525.2 of Anopheles melas. Lineage (NCBI taxonomy): Eukaryota > Metazoa > Arthropoda > Insecta > Diptera > Culicidae > Anopheles > Anopheles melas. The sequence goes on from AXCO02009727.1 coordinate 5,811, forward strand.
CCCCGTAAGTCGAGAACCGCTTAACTCGAGAACTATACCACAGTTTAGAAAATATTTTAATTTTCAAAAGCAAAATGCCATTAAATAAAAAAATCTCTTTGACCAAATTGAGTTCCGTAAAATACAAAAAAGTCTACAAAACTTGACAAATAAATTGATTGGAGTACTTTCATAATAATAATTGCACCACATCAGTATGTGAACAAGATGCAAAATGGAATAAATCTTTAAACCAAAGCTTTTAAAATATACCAATTTAAGTCTTTTTTTTCCTGGTTCATCTTTGTTTCTTGTAAATGTTCTCACTTGTGTCTATTTTTGATTGGGTGAAATGTCGCAAAAAGAATAGAAAAAAATAAATTAAAGAAAAAAATAGTTTATCTGCAGCAAAAGAAATATTTTAAGTCCTTCTGTATTTTAAATTGCATAAGAAAAATAAATAAGTACAGTTTTTACGTTGATTTGATTCATAAAAAATAAAAAAAAATTCATCACATCCGCTATTTTGTCCATGTTTAGGTCATTTTCACCCTTTACCACGTGTTTGCATTGATCCACGCAAGGAAGTACGTCACACGAGCGTACACCGAGGGCCTGCCGGAGGCACAGCCGGCTGCAGACACGAACGACACCACACCGATCTGCAGCACTCCGTTCGAGTCCACAGTAAGTGGCCCACCGGAGTCCCCGTTGCAAGCCGACCGTCCACCCGACGCCTTCAGGCACACGTTCTGGATCTGGGCCAGTGCAAAACCCCAGCTCAAAATACACTCAGCGTTGGTCAGGACCGGGTTGCTGGTGAAACGTAGCGTTGCCGACGCAGCCTGACTTAAGTCCGTGGTGCGTCCGAACCCAGACACGGTGCCAGTAAAGCCTCCAAACTGGCGCGTATCCGTGCGGGCCGGCAAACGAATCGGTTGCACGCGAGACGTGAACGTTATCCGTGAGTTGAGCAAAACCAGCGCCACATCGTTCCTCAGGCTGGTAGCGTCGTACCCTGGATGTCGGCGGATGCCAGGCGTCGAGAACCGGATGCGCTGCTGCGACGGCTCCACAATCATACGGTTGTACGCTCCCATGATGGCAATACCGCCACTGGAAAGGACATTCCCAGTGCCGCTAATGCAGTGAGCCGCCGTCAGCAGGAAGTTGCGTGTCAGCACGGAAGCTCCACAAAGCGCCGTACCCTCGGGAAAGTTGCTCAGCAGTACGACCTGGTACGGGAACTGGCCGGGCAGAGCCTCCTGCCCGTTGGTGATGCGGTCCGTTGAGGTCTCGTTACGGTAGGCCTGCATTTCGGATGGCAGGCGGGCCCAGTAGTGATCGAACTCCTCGACCGGTCGCACCTTCGACCAATCGATATCGATCTGTTCCGCCCAGGCAGCAGCGACGGCCAGACAGACAACTGCAAACACTAACGATTGCATCTTGCTGGAGAGAATGATTGGGCGGTGTGAGTGGATCAACGGTTTTTATACTTTGCGTAAAATTTCGATTCGAACAGGCTTCTTATCGTTGTCTTTGTTTTAAGTACTTCAACTGCAAGCAACTGTTGGAATTGGGACATCCGAACGCACGAAGGAACAGGACGCTGCTGTCCGGTTTTTAGCACCAAAAATCTCCAAAATACGATGGTTTTCAGATGTAGGTTAGATAGCGTCCGATACGCAAACCAGTATTCTCGGCCGTAAATCCTTCTTCCGGAGTTCGTCCGGTGAGTGCTCTTTGGGGTATTGCAGGTCGCTTTCGGATCCATTTCGAAGGGTTTTGAATCATAATACGAACATTTATTCTTGCTTTAATATCACTGATTGATGGCCAAGCATTAACCTTACCGTTTTCTTATGTTTTCTTATGTTTCTAATGATTACCATGATGTACTGGAATCAATTGCAAATTTACGGTCATCTTGTTCTGATACATGAATTCAATTTATGTTTGTCAGTGGCCATACCACCAGTTGTCAACGCTTTGAGTTTCATTTTTAAAAAAATTGTATTTTTTATTATTTCAAGAATTCACGATTCTTTGTTTTGTTTTATTTTGTGTTGTTTATATTCACATTCATGCATACATTAACTAAAAATTAATTGAGTTGCTCATCAAAAGAGCACTTCTACAATCGATATCGTAAGAAATTAATGCAATTGATGTGTCCCATTAAATTCCTTATCACCCACGGTTAATTCCCTATCACCTTTCGCTGTCTCTCGTGCAGTCGAAACCGGATTGAGGTTGTGTTCTTATTTTCACCATATATTTTGATTGATCCACGAAAGAAAATACGACACGCGAGCGTACGCCGAGGGCCACCCGGACGCACAGCCGTATGAAGATCCGAATGATACGGTGCCAATCTGCAGCACTCCACCCGAGTTCACCGTAAGTGGCCCACCGGAGTCCCCGTTGCAGGACGATCGTCCACCGGTCGACTTCAGGCACACGTTCTGGCTCTGGGCCAGCGTGAAGCCCCAGCTCACAATGCACTCCGCTTTCGTCATGATCGGGTTGCTGGTGAATCGAAGTATTGACGAAGGATACGGACTAGCGTCCGACGAGCGCCCGAACCCGGACACGGTACCGGTAAAACCTTCAAATTGGCGCGTATCCGTGCGGGCCGGCAAACTGATCGGTTTTACCCGGGACGTGAACGTCATGGGAGAGTTCAGCAAGATGAGTGCCACATCGTTTCTCACGCTGGTTTCGTCGTACTCGGGATGGCGACGAATGCCAGTAGACGTAAAGCGGATGCGCTGCTGCGAAAGCTCCATTGCGGTACGGTTGTGTGCTCCCATGATGGCGATACCGCCGCTAACGAGAGTGGTGCTGGTAGCGCTGACACAGTGGGCCGCCGTCAGGATGAAGTTACGCGTCAGTACGGAACCGCCGCAAAGTGCCGTACCATCGGGAAAGTTGAGCAGCAGTGCGACCTGGTACGGGAACTGGCCGGGCAGAGCCTCCTGCCCGTTGACGATGCGGTCCGTTGAGGTCTTGTTACGGTAGGCTTGTAGTTCGGGTGGCAGGCGGGCCCAGTAGTGATCGAACTCCTCGACCGGTCGCACCTTCGACCAATCGATGTCGATCTGCTCAGCACCGGCAGCGGCGGCACCCAGACAGACAAGTGCAAGTGCAAACGATCTCATTTTGCAGACCGTCTGGTGCGGTGGGAAGGTTTTTATACTCCGACACCAAACATTCTTCCTCTAGTTTCTTCCCCGATGAGTTTGTCTTTGTTTTAAGTGCCTCTTGCTGAAATGGGGACATCACAACCAAAACGGCCCAAAAAAGATGTAGGTTAGACTGCGCCCGACAGGAAAACCAGTATTCTCGGACAGTAAATTTGTGCATCGGACGCGTGACTTTGGGCAATTCGTGTTTTGAGACGATGCAACGATGCAACAGCCGGTTTTGCTTTCTTTCTTTTATGAATCTTAAAGGCTGCTGCAATAAAACGGGAAGTATTTATACCTTTGAATTCAGATAATCAAGGTTTTAGGTACGTCTGAGCTAACGTTTTATTGATATCTCTATAAAAATAGAACATTAGCAGTAGCTATGGATCTAGCTTCATTATTTCTAAAAAAGCTGCTACTCCGTTTCGCTTAAGTTACGGTTGGGCCACAAAATCGGAGTTAATCTCAACCCAGTTCAGATAGAACGACACACGCGAGTATACGGACGGCATACCGGCCTCACAACCACGAATCGACACAAACGATACCACGCCTATCTGCATCGGTCCACCCGATTCCACCGTGAGCGGCCCTCCGGAGTCTCCATTGCAGGACGAGCGTCCTCCCGCTCCGCTCAGACACACGTTTTGGTTCTGGATGTTAGAGGAGCCCCAGCGTGTTATACAGTTCGCATTGGTCATGACCGGGTTGCTTGTGAACCGAACGACCGTCGAGATGGATTGGCTAGCGTCGGTCGTACGCCCAAATCCCGACAGCGTACCAACGAACCCACCAAACTGACGAGCATCCGACCGGGCCGGCAAATGTACCGGTTGGAATGAAGGTGATGGAAGAATTCAGCTGCACCACGGCAATGTCATACCGCAGCGTGGACGAAACGTACAGTGGATGGTACCGAATGCCGCTGGCCGTGTAGCGGATCCGCTGCTGGGAAGCTTCCTGGATCGTACGGTTGTGCGCTCCCATGATGGCGATACCGCCCGACACCACTGTGTTCGTTCCCGATACGACACAGTGGGCAGCAGTGAGGATAAAGTTACGCGTCAGCACGGAACCACCGCATAGGGCCGTTCCGGTTGGGAAGTCACTCAGAAGTACGATCTGGTACGGGAACTGGCCTGGGGTCGCTTCCTGCCCGTTAGTGATACGTTGGAAGGGACGCCGCTGACGATAGATCTTCATTTCCGTCGGCAAACGATCCCAGTAGTGATCGAAATCTTCGATCGAACGTACCTTCCTCCAATCAATTTCGATCCATTTTGCACTGACAAGCGTGGCCAGAAGGGACACGGCGAACAGGAACGTTCTCATGCTGGTAGAGAATAAAGCGAGCCAACGTGTGGTACGATAGGTTTTATGCCCGTGAAATTCCAGCATTGAGGTTCTTAGCGTTGTCTTTAAATACACTACCGAGGAAGGTGGTGACCAAAGGGATATGTAAATAAAATGTACAGTACAGATGGAGAAATTGGGTGACAACGGTTGAGGAAACCAGTTCTGTTCGTAATAAAATTGTAAAGCATTATTGATGGTAGTGCGTGAAGAGATGTATATTTTTGGAAACCCATCTCGCTACATGTTTCTTGCAATTAGGCATGGGAATTAATATAATGGTTATAAATGGGAAGCTATTACCGTTAATGCTGCAATTCCTAGTCACTGGTTTAATGTACCAAATCAGCTTTTACTTTTTAATAATTATGGGTTTGAATGTTTTGGAGGTTTTCCCTAACTATTGCGATTATTATGAGTAAAACCGGATTTGGAAAATACCGCTTTATGTATGTGATTTGTAACGCAGACTATAGTTATACCAGTAATTAATTCTAATTGATTGTCATGTTGTACTAGAATCAATTCTTGACTTTACTGACATCTTGAAGGCCATGATTTAAAGAAAAATATATATTTTCTCTCTGTTACCAACGTTACCAACGGAGACATACTTAAATTTGTTGACTCTTCAAAAAATATTCATTAAAATTTAATCATTAATGCTCATTGATATTGTAGCTGTGAGCATATTGTAGCTGCTATAGTTGTTCACGTGAAAATTAGCATAGTTTTATAATACTTTGCTCTGAGTTTTATAACAACTCTTATTTAATTTTGTTCTGATTTATTATGTAGCGTTATAATGGCTTCAGCCGTATTTTCAATACATCATGCATTGACAAATCAGTGTTCTTATGACATTTTCACTCTGTGTAAATGTTTTACTCAGGATATTTGTCTAAAATTTAAAGTACAATGTTTTACTAGGTTAAAATTCTGGAAAGTTGGAAATGCAAGGATGATTGGATGAATAACCGTATTCAAACAGAAAAACAGTACCAAACTTTGCTCTCCGTCAACCAACAACGAATCTAACACTAGACTGCACTATCTATGAATTGGTGTATCATTGTAGCAAATGCTGAAATATCGTCAAAATGATGATGATGATGATGATAAGTCCCACCTTTTACCCCAACACAGGTCTGAGAAGGACGGAAGTATCGTTACGATAATATTACTCTTAGGTAGTTTTTGAATTAAATAAACATTTACGAGCAAGTGGTGGCATCGGACGTCAGTCGAAAGAATCCACTGAGTCATACACACACCCAAGACGATCGACGTAGTTGCATCAAGAAAAAACGGGCCAACTGCGACATGCATATGGCCAGTTCCACTGGTGCCAACACCGGCTTCAGTGCACTACCTTCCAAAGCAGCAGAACCTAATGTATTCGAAATTATCAGGACACACTGCAACATGCATATGGCCAGTTCCGCTGGTACCAACGATGGCACCAGGGCACTACCTTCCGATGCAGGAGAACCTAATGTATCTGGAATTGGCCACTTACAATCATCAATGAG
>AXCO02009728.1:0-11969 GCA_000473525.2 Anopheles melas
CCCGAATAGACCGTGCCCCCATACGTAGGACTGACTATCCTACTGTGGGGGGATCAATAAAGTCCCTGAAAGCCAAGCCCACAAGTAGTGGTAGTGGTACAGGCAGGCCCTGACCGACAGCGGTTGTTGTGGCAAAAAAAAACCCTTAAACAAATAGGCGAATGAGGCCAATAGGATCAAAGTCTCCATAAAAATAAAAATAAACATTAAACAAGGCTTCCTATCCCTCTGCCACGTGCAATGCGTTTTGCTAACATTTAGGCGTTGATCACCGTAGATGAAGCATTCAGCAAATAAAACAGTAAGCACGCACGCATTGTACTAGCACGTTTCTTTTTGTTTTATTATTACCACCTCGTCACCCGAACGTTCACTTCATTTTGCGCGAGCCTTTTCGGCGTCCCGGTCCCTTCTTCCCACCATCGAACGGATCGTCTTCATCGTCCGCTCCTCCGCCGCCCTTCCCCGTACGTTTCGCCTGCTGGTCCCATTCTTGCTTCAGCTCCTGCAGCATCGCTGGCGTTAGCAGTCCCTGGGCCAGCAGCCGCTCGGTCAGGCGGCCGCGCGTACCACCCGCCCCGGCCCCGGCCTCCCGATAGTACTTGCTCTTCTTCTGCCGCATCACGAACGAATCCTCGTCCGGTGTGTTGGTGGAAACCGCCGTTTCCGAGTTTTTCAGCAGCTTCGTTATCTGAAACACGCCCTGCTGAATGATGTCGTCTAGCTCGCGCTGTATATCGCGCACCAGCTTCTCGTCGGGGAAGAGGTCCGGAAACCGGTAGCTCAGCCACAGGTACAGATCCAGCACGTCGAACACCGCCTCCAGGTGCACCAGGTCGATAATGGTGCGCGGCAGCTGAAACGGCCAGCCACACTGATTGCACAGCCAGTCGAACGTGACCGGCTCGTTGCGACTGTACCGGCGCGCGTACTTCAGGAACATGGAGCACACAAACGGCATGTTGCGGTTGATCGGCGCACAGCAAAATATGTAGCGCGCCCGCAGTGGCAGCGGCACGTGCTGGATCGTTTCGGCCAGAAACTTAAAGTCTTCCGTGTTGCACATAAAGTACAGCGAGTCGTCCACCGTGCTGAGCGACACGAAGATCTCCATCAGGTTGCTGAGCGTCGCGTTCGGCAGATGGTACGCGTACAGCTCTATCATGTCCGCCGTCGGATGTAGGCCGGCTTGGGTCAGCGGGTCCGGCGTTTGCCCCAGTATGCCCTTCAGCGTCGGCAAATCTTCCGCCTTAAACGTCGTCACGTAGCCCTCCTCCCACTTCATCCCGTACCGACCGGCCCGGCCGGCAATCTGCAGTGCCGCCGACACCGAAATCGTGTCCATCTCTTTCTCCCCCTTCTGGTTCATCGTCGGCTTGATCATCGAGTAGAATATGACGCGCCGGATGCTCAGGTTCAGCCCCATGCCGATCGCGTCCGTGGCCACCAGCACCTTGCAGCTGTTGTTCGGATCGTTAAACTTTGCCGCCTGGGCGAGCTTGGTGCCGGGCGGCAGGCCACCGTATATGACCGCGACCTCCTTGCCGCGGGCTTCAATTTCACGCGACACCGCGTAAATGTCGTTCTTGCTGAAGCACACGATGCAGTCGCCGGGCAGCACGTTGTCAAGCGTTTGCAGCGCCTGCTCCTCGATGTGCAACGGCGTGAGACGCTTGTAGTTCCGCACCTCGAGCGATTCGTGCGTCGTTTCGCACAGCTTTTGCAGCAGATCAGCCGTGCCCGGTTCGCCGCACACATGGATTTCCTCCGCCATCAGGCCCAGGAACGCTCTCGTCCACGCCCAGCCACGCCCGACATCCTTCAGCAGCTGTATTTCGTCGATTACTGCTACCTCATCTGACGGGAAATGGGGGCAGGGGAGAAATAATTCAGTCCACGAGCTTACTCTGGAGATGCAAAGACTGCTTTTTTACTCACAAGGTGTATTGATGGAAGTCATCTCTACCGTGCACGCCACGTGCGCCGACGGTTTCCCTTCCGGGTTGGCGAACTTGCGCTCCTCGCCCGTCACCAGATCACAGGCCGTTCCTCGCTGATTGCTCTTATTGTACACCTCACTGGCCAACAGCTTCAGTGGCCCACAGTAGACGCCCGATTTGGCCGCCAGGAAGCGCTCCATCGCATGGTACGTCTTGCCCGAGTTGGTGGGCCCCGAGTGGAAAATCACCTTGCGGTTCATGCCGCGCGCGCTCGGGTACCAGTTGGCCGGTTGCCGGAGGTCCGATATTTTCTTCAAATCATCCATACACTCGAGGTGGGGGAAGATTTGCTTCACGTGCCGCAAAAAGTAGGGAAAGATGTCGTCCACGTGCCCCGCGCCCTGCAGTATATCGCTGAGCACCACGTGCAGATCGGCTGGCAACGCGTCCGTGTCGAGACAGTACTTCCGGAAGCTAACGAACGCTTGCTGCTGCAGATTCGCTATGGGTTGGAGGAGAGGAGCAAGCGTATTGTTACCAAGTGCTTTCCTAACTTCAAACTTAAAACCACGAAGCAATATCACTTACAATCGATACCATTTTCCAGACAGAGAAACTTGATCTCCTTCCGATTGCTAAACTTCAGTATGACCTTTAGCATTTCCGCCTTATCTAACGCTCCCGTCAGCTCGGCACCGACATTTATATCGTCCGGGCTGGGCCGTATTGGGATCGGGGTAAACAGTCGCGTATCGTCCTTTTTGCCCCGGTACGACGTGCCTGCCGTAGCGGGGCTGCCGGGGTGAAGCAATGTTCGCCGAACACCGACTGTACCGCGTGATACACTGTGCACTGAGTTTAGCATCGCCCGGCAGCATCGCGTCCATCGGGGACCGTTGACCAGCATTTTGTCTGCTGATGCAGTATTGTGTAATTCCGTGCGACCACTATAAAAACCCAGCAAAAGTAATTGCGCCTGGACGGCAAGCGCACCCGACTTGGCCGTTCGCTGTTGTTTTGATCCTGCACGTGTGCTGACAGCAGAGCCAACTGTCAAATCGAACACACACACACACACACACACGCGCATTCACGCACATTGACATCGACATTGACAGCTGTTTGTTTACACATTTTGCAGAACGGAAAAATATTCACACAAAAAACAGCAAAATACGAGCAAATCTGCTTCCCCGTAGAGTGTACCATGTAAAAGCAGCGCGTTTCGATTTTAAAAATATCGCGAAGGAAGGAAATTACCCGTTAGCACAAATTATCCCACTCCGTCAACGTATCTGTCAAACTCAAGGGCATTCGCATTCCTTCACTGCAGCGCCAGCAGTTGCGCTCGGTTCGGTGGTGAATCATAACAAAACAAATGCAGTAATAAGCTGGCTGTGAAGGAAAGCGAAGAAGGTGGTGCGCTCTTTCGCTGGTTTTCGGCAGCTCATTGGCTGTGCAGTAGGAACTTCACTTAAATCACCTAGTTCATTCCGTTCATCGCTGTTTAGTGCGCGTGATTGTACAGTTGTTTTTCTTTTCCATTCGCAACGATGGGTCTGTTTGGCAAATCACAGGACCGCAATCCGAAAGATATGGTAAGCGACGCAAATGATCGAACCGCCTGCCAAGATGCTCACCGTTTTACCCTTCCACACACACACAGGTGCAGGAATGGTCGTCGAAGCTGCGCAAGGAATCGTTCGCACTCGACCGCCAGGTACGGTCCATCCAGCGGGAAGAGGACAAAATCAAACGGTCGCTGAAGGAGGCGGCGAAAAAGAACGACAAGGAGGTGTGCACGATACTGGCCAAGGAGCTGATCCGATCGCGCAAAGCGATCAACAAAATCTACACCAGCAAGGCGCACATCAACTCGGTGCAGCTGCAGATGAAGAACCAGATGGCGACCGTGCGGGTGGCCGGCTCCCTGGCCAAGTCGACCGAGGTGATGCAGGCGATGCAGGCGCTCGTGAAGCTGCCGGAGGTGGCCGCCTCGATGCGCGAAATGTCGAAGGAAATGATGAAGGCCGGCATCATCGAGGAGATGATCGACGAAACGATGGAATCGCTCGAGGACGTCGAGGAGATGGAGGAGGAAGCGCAGAAGGAGATCGATCACGTGCTGTGGGAAATAACGGCGGGAAAGCTGGGCGAGGCACCGGCCACCCCGCTCGCCAACCCGACCAAGGACGAACCGTCGACGTCGCGCGCCGAAGCGGAGGACGCGGACGAGGAGGACGATATGAAGGAAATGCAGAACCGATTGCAGGCGCTGCGCTCGTGAAGAGGGCCGGGGTTTGCACATGGCACACTTCGGCGGGTGCATTTGCTTAACACACCTAATCCCCACCCTTACCTACACCTTAAATACACTGTCCCGTGCGCGTTACGATGTTTTGTCTAGGTATTTGCCCATAAAGAATGGTGCGATTTAATGAAGAGTAAGAACCACTATCCTGTAAGGACCTTCTTCCCCGTTTGATGAACGTTACAAAATAAAATATAATTTATCTTACCTCGACCGTTCGTTCGTTTCAGCCACACCCTGTTGCCACACCAGAATTACGGTTTTTGGTATTCTTGACTTTTCTTTTATTACTGCCAACAAATGCCGTTAAAATACTTAATTTCTTCCATTTCTCTTGCTTTTTCCCGATGTTTGTCATTGGTGGTGGTGGTGGAGTGAGTGGAGAAGTGGATTTCGTTTGATTTTCGACTTTGTAAGATAAAAACCCCCCGGACACGTTTATTCTAGCTCTAGCTTTGCTTCAAAATCTTCCCTTCGTTGCACTACAAAACGCACAGCATCCTCGTGTTGTATACTATTTCTGCCGGCCTCCATCCATGCCTACTTGCTCGCTCGTGCTGACCTCCCGACTGCCTGCTTTGCTCACCGTATTTTCTTATATGTATGCGAGAGGTTGCCATGCCAGTCAACCTCTGTTTCGGCACACTCTAACTAACCCATCGTGTGTGTTTAAAATTCATATCCTTCTCTTTGCTACTACGACCCCATCACCCACCGCTGCCCGTCCACTTACGGTTTATTGCTTACCATACCATCTCCGGGGGGTTTCGGTGTGCTATGCTGGCATCGATTACACTTCCAGAGGCTATATAGTATCGAAACCAAACGAGCTAACCCAAAACCAAACCAATTTCGGTGACCACGTGTATGATCCTGCGTTTAAAAAAGCATTATATATAAGTGTGTGTGTGGGTCAAAGATAACCTAGCGCATCGCACCCTCAAATAATGTAATTTGTGTTCAGTTCATATGTATACATATTCTTTTATATTATAGTCACAGTCTCTCTGCAAAACGGAAACACGTTAGCACACGCACACACACGTATACGCTTATGCTAAATTTTGTTGAAAGGCGACAAATGTCCATGCCTCATTGTTCTGCGATGTGGGAATGTGTCCGAGGGCGATATTGTTTCATTGCTGCAGCGCATATACACCCCACAAACACACCAAGGGTGGTTGTTTGTTGTTTAAATGTCCTTATTCGTTGCGATATTATCCTAAAGCGTTTTGTAGCAGCGGTTGTTTTCGGTGGCCTGGCCATGCTGGGTGGCCTTCTTTCGCTTTTTATTTGCCAATGTTTGTTTTAATCTTTACGAACACGCGCACACCTCTGTTTCAAAACCTCATCATTCGCACACGTGGTCGGTCTACCGGTCTCCCTAAAACCCCTTTCCAACACACACAAACACCCACCCTTGGCTTACCCACCCCTAATGCTTTGCACAAGAGAACACAACACAGATTCTGATGAAACCTATTGCTATTTAAACGCGACAGACCTTTACAAGCGGCTGAGGGTACCGCGGGAAGCTCAACAACCGACAACCGGTTTAGCGCACACGAACGCGATCGCGTTGGATCCTTTATTATGGAACGGGTATGCGAGATCACTTCTAAATTGCCGTGCCGCGGTGCCGTCCGCGTGGCACAGAAAACCCCGGACCAAAAAAAAACAAAACCCCCAAACGCACTAAGACGCCATCGATGAGAACACGCGGAACAGAGGACACAGACGGCAAAGTGAAGTTCAGTGTCTGTGGATTAATAAATATCTAATAATCACATTGTTTTTTTTCCTTTCTCACACACACACACACCCAGCATTCAGTGTTTTGCTTCGCACTCCGATTTGCCTTTTCTCCGGCCACTTTCGAACCCACTACAACAACGGCTTACTAGCCGCACTCTATCTGCACAGTGCCCTATCCACGTGGTACTTTTCTCTCGCTCTCTCTCTCTGTAACGGCTTGTTTTTTTTTTCTTTTGTGTTATTTTGTTCCATTCTTCATTGCCGCATTACATTCTACTCTCGTTTGTCCCCATCCGATTATAGCAGCATGTTTCTATGATTTTCAGTCAATGTGTTCGCGCATAAAATCGATACCATGAATTTGGCGTTAAAATTCATGTTCCACTCACTGCTTTGGCCTAGTAGAGGATGAAAAAGTGCACAAATTAATGTTTAAAATGTATCTTGCATCTCCCCTTCTAATATTCACTGTAGTGTTTTTCTTCTTTATCTCCCTTAGATCAGAGTAGATATAAACAAACAAAAACCAAAACAAAGCAGAGCACAATTCAAACAATTCAAATTGTTCTACCAATTCTGCAGTCCTTTCCCCCCCCCGGTTGTGAGTATTTTTTTTAGAGCACGTACACATGGACATGTTCTAATGCAAATGAATGTCTGCAGCAAATGTAGCAAGTCCTATCCTCTAGCACTGTTGAAGAACGGCTTCACTTAAAATAGCAAACGATACACAGCTTAAGCACACTTTTTCCGATACATCGCTTGAAAATTACGGGTCCTACAACCCCCAGATTGGCAAAGGTTTGGGCAATGCTGCACTGAACCATGGCCGAGAGCTCTACTCACAAAAATCTGGCCATTGCTTTCAAAAATGCTTACGCACGCAAACAAAAAACTGGAAAACTGAAATTCTATCGCCTGGGGACACGCACTCGTCCCACGCTCTTCTCTCCTTGCTCGAGCTACGGAACATCTCAAAAAAACGCACCGCCCCAATACAAGGCGGCCTGTCTTAGCGGTTGGTTTCTAATTACTACAGCCCCTGACTACAGTTTTAAAAATTAGAAAATTAACCATGCAAAAATAAACCCAACTCACTCCTCCACATTACGCTCTTTATCCGATCGTGTACTGCCCAGCAACAGCTTCATGATCATTATTATTAATATTTTATAATTATTATTATTGGTAGTGTAATTAATAATTAGCATTATAGTAAACCCCACGCCTTTCTTCGCAGATGCGCGCATGTATATGTGTATGTGTGGGTGTGTGTTTATCTAGTCTCAGACTCTGTATTGTATCCAGGCTTGCAAGCCATTCTAGCTTGCTTTCATTCGTCTTTACCCAACGGCAGTGCCGTTTGGAATTCGCTTCACCTTCAATAAAGCTTTGTTCTTCCCTTCCCTTGCTAACTGCTGATGTCGTACGTACATATAGCGTCGGTTCACCTTTTTTTAACGGACACACACACACACACACCGAATGCGTGGGGAGGGAGGCGGGAGTGGGGTGGATGCGAATAGCAGTCGTTATTCGGCACATTTAGTCCACACACATATTGTATGATCCCCGATAGGGTTTGAGGTCCGGCCGGCGCATTGCCGCCAAGCGTGTTTGACCCCTGCTGTGACCCCAGGTTTGCTTTGTCCAAAGAGAGGGAGGACGTTCACGTAGAGACACGATATCTTATATACAGCTATCAGGGTGTTGGCTCTGCTTACGCTTAGTCTTAGGTTCCTTCGGATGTTCTATCGACGAGCGTCGTGGGTTTCCTAACGTTACTAATGCACTTGCGACGGCAAGACCTGCCGATTGACCAGGAGGAGAATGCTGAAGGCCGCCTGCAAATGGAAGTATTTTGTGTCAGTGAGATTGTTTTGTTTCGTGTACAACTTCCTGTGACTACCCTCCCCTTTGTACCTACCCGTTGGCAGCCGGACTAGAAGCGAAAGAACTGCCGCCCTGTTGCCTTCACACGGCTCCAGCGCAATCGGACTGGGTGAGTCCTGCAAATAGAGAACGCAATGCGAACGATGTAATGTACAGGATGATTTGTACGAGTGTGTGTATCAGTCAGATCAACTACCTTTTTACGTTTCCGCGGTGCAGCTGTGATATTTTCTACCGCTGGCGATAGCTCGTTGTACTCTCTACTTTCAATCTCCACCAAAACCTGAGTATGCAAGAAACATCATTTTAAAGAAATTGTTCTTTCCATTTACCAGTTTATGACCAGTTTTCCCCGAAGCACACTTACCTGCGAAAATGGTCTCGATGCCATCTGCTCCATTTCAACAAACAGACGCTGACGACGCCGGAACATATCGTAATGTTGCTTGATCTTCCACAGAATGGCCGCCATGACGAGGAGTAAGAGGAAACATCTGCGACAAAACCGAACCGAAGAAACAGTGCAAATCGAAACGAACAATTAATACATTTTGTCGACAAAACAAGTACCAACCCCTGTGGTTTCACTTACGTTGAGAAGGTAATGAAGAACTGCTGCAGGTTCAGCTTCGGATACTGCGAAAACGCAATCTGTATCCAGAGCGGGGGCTGAAAGTCGTACACATACACGTAGAACGTCGTGAGCGTCACATTGTCCTCGACGCCGAACTGATGCTCGGCCTTGGAAAAGCGATACCGAAAGGTGGAGCAGTTGACCGCGGAAAACAGTGGCTTCTCGATACCGCCCGCCGTCCGGATGGTGATGTTCATGCGCGCCGCCACGCTGCACGTGATCGTAAAGTCCGCATCGATGTCCGGCTTGACCGGCGAGTTGCGGAAGTTGATCTGCGTGAAGTGGCGATCCTCCTTCTTGGACAGGTTGAACGTGAACTGGTAGTCGATCGTCAGATCGTAGTAGCACGACCCGCGGCTCGGATCGCCGTGGTAGTGGTTGGTTGCGTCGCACTTCTCGCAGTGGTCGCCCGCCAGCCCCTTGGTGCTGCAGAAGCACTTGCCCGTCTCGCTGTGGCAGTACTGGGCCTGGCCGTTGCATTCGCACTTCTGGCAGATGCCCCCGTTCACCGGGTTGCCCCAGAAGCCCGGTTTGCACTTGTCGCAGTTCGGGCCGAACGTTAGATTGCTGCACGGTTGCTTGCACGTCTTCGCATCCGGACAGGTGCTGTGCCCGTTGCACTGGCAGCTCGGGCAGTGCGTAAAATGCCACCGCTGCGCCGGGCACTCCGACTCCTCGTGTGCGCCACTGTCCCCGCCCGGCAGACACTTGCCGAGCCCGGTCAGCGAGCCGTCGTCGCACCATCCGCAGGCCGGATCGTCCCGGCACTGGGCGCAGGTGCGGTAGAACCCGCACTGGCTCTTGCCACTGCTCGCCGCCCGGCATTTGCTCGAGCCGGTCGTCCACTCGCGACACTGGCCGTACGGGAAGCTGGCCGTGTACGCGTTCTTGTCCACGCACCGCTGCTCGTTCTGGCACCAGATGCACTCCTCCTGCGTGCAGTTGCCGCAGGACGTCAACCCCGAGCAGGCCGGCGGGCAGGCGTCGTTCAGCGCGTCGCCCGACTTGTTCCGGCTGTACTGGCACCTGCTGTGCTCGTAGTCCCAGTGGCACACGCTGACCGCGGTGCAGGCGTGGCAGCCGTGCAGCTGCGCACACACGTGCTCATCATTGTCCGGGCAGTCTTTGAGCGCTTTGGTGGGATAAAAGTCGGCCCGGTACGTGTACGACACGTCCGGGCACTTCTCCTTCACGCAGATGCCCTTCCCGTTGCCGATGCCGCAGAACATGCAGCCGTACGCGGTCGACACGCAGCCCTGGCACGTCGTCAGCTGGCTGCACAGCTCGTAATCCATCAGCTCGTGCTGGGTCATCACCAGCCGGCTCTTTTTCGGGCACACCTCCAGCCCCTCTTGGTCGCGGTCGAACAGCCGCTCGCGCTGCACCGCGGCCGCCGGCAGGCACCGGCTCTTCTGGATGTCCCACACACACTTCACGCCCGGGCGCGCATTAAGACACTGGTCGGTGCGATTGAACGCTTGGCAGTCGCCGGGCGTAAACTGGAGCATATCGTTCACCATCTGCCCGTCGAACCCGCCGTAGACGTACAGCGACCGCTCGAACACGACGGCCGAGTGCCCGAACCGGGCCAGATCCGCGTACAGGTCGTCCGGCATCGGCTGGGCGTGCCACGAGTCGCACAGCACGTCGTACACCATCAGGTCGCGCGAGTAGCACTTCGCGCCGAAGCTGTGCGAGGTATCGTTGTGCGTGTTGCCGCCGAACACCATCATCAGACCGGGCGTCAGGAAGTTGGCCGTGTGCAGGAAGCGCGCCGTCGGTGCCGTCTCCAGCAGCGTCCACAGCCGCTCGTGCGGCTCGTAGCTGTACAGCTTGTTGCTCAGCAGCTGCGAGCTGTCGCTCTCCGACACGATACCGCCGTACACGTAGATGCGCTCGCGCAGCGGATCGTACGCGGCCGAGTGACCGTAGCCGCCCTTCACCGGGTAGCCGCGCGTCGGCACGATGCGCCACTCGCGCGTCCCGAAGTTAAACTCCTGCACCGTGTTGAGGTAGCCGAACTGCGGCGAGTGGCCAAAGATGACCACCATCTTCTGCGAGCTGCCGCCGCCGGTCAGCACCTTCTTCCCACCGACCTGGTCGTAGTTGGACACGATCGTGGCGGTGTGGCCGGCGGACCGTAGCGGCCCGCACATCTCGTACGTGTCGTTGCACTGTTCCGCCTTCACGGTAATATTTTCCCAAATCTTGGCGCTCACATCGAACGCCCACAGCTCGCCGCAAACGCCCCTGCCCTCGATCACGCCACCGTACATGAAGATCTTGTCGCCGAAGATCACGGTCGACGCGCCGTACCGCAGCTCCGGCGCCGGCCTGCTCTCGGTGTGGGCCGTTTCCCACACCTTGCCGTTGAAGTCGTACATGTACAGCAGGGCTTCCGCCTTGCCGTAGCTTTCGCCCGCAATCACGTACAGCGTGTCGTGAAACACGGCCGCCCCGTGCGACGCGCTGCCCGGCGGCGTGAAGCCCTCCGTTTCGCCGGCATCGATCGCCGTCCAGTAGCCGTGCGCGATCGCCTGGGAGCAGTCGTTGCCGGTGTAGCCCGCGCTGCAGACGCAACGCTGCTGCTTCCTGTCGCACACCCCGCGCCCCAGATGGGCGGAGCAGTAGTTCGGGCAGCGGGGGATGTTGCAGGCCGCGCCGGTGAAGCCACTGTTGCAGCTGCACTCACCATTCCAGCAGTCCCCGTTGCCGGAACAGTTGAGCGACGAGTCGTTCGTCGGGCAGGCGTTCACCTGGTACGAAATGTTGAAGCCGGACATGTTGTACGCATCGTCGCTGAAGAAGTGAAGCAGGGCCGACCCGGAGTGAGCGAACACCTCCGGGATGCGGCGGATGGTGAAGTTTTTCCTGTACATCAGCCCGCTAAACACGGCCAGCAGCGGCGACTCGACCGAATCGCCATCGTACACGTACAGATGGTCCCAGCCGCACTCGGTCGCGAACTCTTCCAGGTGCAGCCGAATCACCGAGGGACGGCCCGGCTCGGTCGACACCTTGTCGGTGATGCTGTTGTGCTCGCGGGCATCGATCAGCCAGCTGCACTTGACGCCGATCGAGTAGTTTCCCAGCCCATCGTGGATGCTGCCCGATGGTTCCGTCAGTCTAAAATGGAAAACACACCAATTAATAAGCTTGGGTACGTACTGTTTATGGGTGGCTTAGCTTTTTACCTTTTTTACATTTTGCGAACCCCTTTGCTTAACTGTTTTGCTTCTCTATACCTGTCGCTAGCTTAAAGAATTCAGTGCTGCAAAATGTCACTGTCAATGTCATAAAAAAATCTGACTGACACAACATCCATGTCAGCGTCACGTACTCAATTGTGATTATCAGAGGTGATACTCAAAATGATTGGTGTGCACAATGCATTCTTGGTTACATTTTTGCAACCAACGCTTGATCAGTCACTATG
>AXCO02009729.1:0-11972 GCA_000473525.2 Anopheles melas
CCGCATTTGGCCCGCGGGCCGGACTTTGCCGACCGCTGGTTTAAATGGTTAACCTTATTTTGTGATACACAATTTATAACGGTTTGACCTCCATTTCAAATCCATTCGTTTGGATGACATTCGATCACAATATCGTCATTAGTATTTCAAAATTCGAAAAAGTATTAACAACATAAATCAGTAGAATATGAAGCAATGTTCATCTACGTTTTATAAATAATTAAAATTACGGTACAGTACAACATAGTATACAATAATTGGTTGGTGTGCAACACTTGGCAAATTGTCCTATCTGTATTAAGGAAAAGATCTTTTGAATCGTTCATATTTTTACTTTCTCAATCTAATTAATGCAAATTGCCAACCTTTAGGTAGAAACAGTTTGTTTAGATATCACATCGTGTTTGTTTGTCATCAAATTCAAGCTATGAGATCCTTTAAATGTATATATAATACATTCAAGTTGAAAACACGAAATACGATTAAACTAATGTGCCGCAACAACGGAGAAATTTTAAGTAATCCATTAGTTTTGCCATACTAAATTACGTTGATTGTTTACACGAAACTCATCTGTTTCCGAATGGGTTTCATCAATTAGAAAACACAAACAGTAGGGTTTCCAATTCACTGAGGAAATCATCGAAATATCGCTGCCTAACATATGCAAATTTTGCACCACTATCTGCTTCCCTGCCGGTTGTATATTCTTTCTTCAATCTTTGCCGATCTATACATATTTGCAGGATGTGAATCAGCTGCTCGTAGTATGTTATACAGAACCAAAACATGCTTCTGCGAACCACTGTCTGTTCGCTTTCCGTTGAACCATGATCGTCGTGAGTAATGCGCGAAATGTTTAGTCGGAAAAATATTGACCACCATCTGCGTTCTGGTTGATGGTAGCTGAAAGAGCATCTTCAATTTGAAAACGCGTTTGAAAACCATCCTATATGACCTGACAGCAAAGGACAAGCGTAGGTGTTCGAAAGATGAACAGGTTATTATGTTTCTCGGACAAACAACAAGCCTGATTCACATCATACGATCTTCTTCTTCTTCTTCTTCTTTGGCTCAACAACCGTTGTCGGTCAAGGCCTGCCTGTACCACTTGTGGGGCTTGGCTTTCAGTGACTTATTGATTACCCCCCATAGCAGGATAGTCAATCCTACGTATGGCGGCACGGTCTATTTGGGGATTGAACCCATGACGGGCATGTTGTTAAGTCGTACGATACGATCATATGAAGTAAATACGACGATTGAAGTTTGCCATTTTCAGCCCAATGTTTGTTTGTTTACGACGCCGCAATCCTAGGCCCTTACTTAAAAGATGTCTAATTAAAAGATTTGATCTGTATTAAACATAGATTTTAGATTTTACAAAAATTCTAGATAGATCAGCCAATTTTGAACAATTCGATCGTATTTTTTTTAGTTTGGAATATATCAACTTATGAATTTACTACAAAACACATAGGAAAAAAATTAAATGATTCAAATATTCTAAATTATATTTCTATATTACTCACAATTGTATTAAAATTGATTGGTTTAAATTCTTAATAAATTATTCTGAACATCATTCTGGAGGAGCTAAAATAAGATTTCATATTTTTTAATAGATGATTTTTTAAATATTCAGTATCTCATTTTGGATGCTGTTGGTCCGCTCATTGAGGTAAAATTTTCATAAAGGTTCCCAAAAATTACTCCACGAAAAACATGGTTAGAGTACGTATGATAAGAGCTGTATTTTGCTTTAAATAATTTATTTTCCTTCTTCTTCTTTGGCGCAACAACCGTTGTCGGTCAAGGCCTGCCTGTACCACTAATGAGCTCGGCTCTATGTGACTTATTGGTAACCCATAGCAGAATAATCAATTCTATGTATGGCACGCAAGATCCATATTGGGATTGAACTAACGATATGCATGCTGTTAAGTCGTGCGGTTTGATAACTGTACCCTGAACCTGTTCAAATTGAACACATCACATTAAATTACTTCAAACCCATAATATTACATGATGAAGTTTCAAATATGAAGAAAATTATACTTCAGAGCTAAATGATTAAATCATTATGGGCCCTTTTATAGAATTAAATTAAAATCATATCATATACAATTTTTGACCAGATTTACTTGTATTTCCACACTGTGTCTAACAGGTGGTGATTACAACACAGTGGTTTCATAATGACCATGATTGTCCATGCTTACTCTAATTTAAATTAATCTAATTTCTGTTTAATTTTTTTTTCTGTATAATTTTCAGCTATTTTGTATCAGCACTAGCCTGTGGCTTAAAAATACACAAACAAATTGATGATAATTTGATAGCGATTTAAAAGTATAAATAAATATTTAAAAACGAGTGTAATGAAAAAGCAATACGAATTTGTACGACCACGATCGAGTGTATCACCTACTAAAGCATTTCTACACTTAGCACAGTGGAAACAAATGTAGGACATAAAATCGTTCAAATAAATTTACAGTGATCAATAATTTGAAACTTAAGTTAATTTGTGTTTGAATTGTACGGAGCTAGTCGAATAAAAAAACGACAAATCTGATGAATAGTCATAGATAGAACTGACAAGGCTCATTACATTTTTTTAATCATTTCATGTACAATTTGCAATCAATATAATGCATGATAATTATTGTTCAAAATGTTATGCATAATTTGTGCAACAATCATTTGCTGTACGTTATACATAATAACCAGTTCCGTATATGGAAGACTCCATCACTACTAAAATGAGCCCATGACGTGCATGTGTTAGCATGTGCAGCTGTTCCTAAGGACTGTCCTCAAGTCTACATAAAAAAATTGACCTAAACTCAAATTAAAAAAATAATTCTGTTTTTATGATGATTCTAATGTCGCGTTATTGCTTTTGCAATAATCATGGTAATTAGAAATGAGATTTTTAATTGAATTGTTAAAATAAAATATTTCTACGAATGCGATCAATTTATTTACATATTGAGAGTCTGTTAACTATGTAGTTAACATGTAAAACTTTGTATTTTAACAAATGAACTTGTGTGAAAACAGCCCATTTCGATCTTTGTTTCCATGTGATTAGTAAATGTTTACAGAGATTAGGTCTTAAGTCATAGCACCGTGTTAAGTAGAGTAAATTTGATTTTTTTAACCCACCAACAGTATGACCATTGCCCGTTGTGTGACGCTATCTTGCAGCCTGCTGGCAGGCTCTGCCATGCTCTCTTTGCTCTCTCTTCTTCATTCAAAACGAACCGCGCAGCGCGAATCGACGCACTTGCCTGGACGTACGCCCGCATTCCGAGCCCGCGAGCGTTTCTTTCTGTGTTTGTGCTTTGTGCGTTTGTGGCTCTATCTTGGTCATTGTTGTCCAATCAATATTGCTCGATTGGGTAGTGATTGCTACTAGTGTTGTTCGTCTCTCGCTGGTGCGTTTTTGTGTGGTGATAATCCTCCCTAGCAGTGCGCAGAAGTAGGCGAATCGCTTCTTTTATCTGCCACCGAAAACAATAACAACCCGCGTGGCGACAGCTGTCTAAAAGGTAAACAACCACACACCACTTGCCGGTTCGCCAAGGAATCTAGCAGTGACACAGAGACATGTTTAGCCATCATCATCAAGCCCTCAGCCAAAGTACATACAGATTTTGTCAGTACAAACAGCAACACTGCCAAAGAAAATGTGCACAAATGTGAGATAAAATACCACCGCAGTATTTGCCGGTAGTGCGATAGAAGAACGTGACGATTGCCGTGACGAGAGCACAGGGGGTTGAATTTAATTCAGTGATGTGCAACAGTACGCGTATGTGGCTCTGGATGGTGTAGCAGCACGGTTGGATCTCGCGCGCATAGGAAGTTGAATGCCACGGAATGGGATCGATGTAAAAAGGTTCGAGAAAGTGAAAGATAAAGAGCTGGCCGCGTGTGGTTCGGTTCTGTTCTCTCTTTTTCTCGCGGTGCGCCGCGGGCTTACCGTGTGTGGTGGGCTCACATACACTGGCAGAGCGCCCAGACCGGGCACAGCTGGTTCTGTCCGGTCTTGGATTCTGTTTTCATCCGCTGAGAGAGCCGGATGATCTCAAAAGGTTGATGACAATAAAAATGTATATTCCCTCACACGTACGCACCCCTACAATGAAGCAGTAAAGAAAGGGTGCCCGGAATCTGTGAGAGCTTTGAGAAGAAGACCGATGGGCTTACAGAGTTTGTGTGTGTGTCTGTGAGGGTGAAAGAAGGCGTACCACATTCGACATTGTGTATTCGCTTCTGCCACGGTGGCTTCAGCACAGAACGGGCAGTTGCCGTGGTTTCGGGGTGGTGGTTTAATTAGCGTTTTTGTGCTCTAGTCTAACTCCAAATTGTGGGGCTAGATCACATCTCTAGCTCTCTCACCATTCGGGCTCACGGTGATCGGTGTTTTTGCTTCGAGGCCAATTTTTCGGTGTTTAAATGCGGAACCACACCGCCACCCGACCGGACTTGGCCTCATGCCTCCCTTTAAAGCATCAGGAATTCTGGAACCAAATAAATTATACTCAAAATACCATGGGAACACTTCCCATGAAAGTCGACGACAGACAAAGAGCAGCATACACAGAACAAAGACAACGGTAGAGCCTCCTCTAGAGCTCTTGAAGTGATTGGTCTTTTTTGTTTATCGCAAAAATATGCAACGCTTCAATGAATTCAACACAAATACAAATACCTCCAATCACTCAAACCCCACAGTAAGAGGGCAGTCGTTTAAACGGTGCAAAAGTTGAGACGATAAACCCCCATCAAACTGATAGCACGCCCAGTCACCCCACCCCCTCACCCAACAAAAAAAAACAATTATTTATAAATAGGCCCATCGATTATTCATTGGAGGTGGATTTACTGATCGTTTCAATGGATTCCAAAAAAAGTCCAAGTAAAAACGTGGATCTCTTCGTCCTTTGACTCATTAATTTCTATGCATATTTTGTGTGAATCAACATGCATTCGCGGGCTGATTTTGAGTGGATTTAATGAATCAACATACTCTGCCGTATAGTCCCCATACCTGTGTCAACCTCTTGCACCTGCGTTGAGTCATTCGCTTGAACTCGTCATTAATGTATTCCTTGAAACCGCCAACCCAGACGTAAGCGAGATATAAAAAGAATCTCTTTTTACATGAGTAATTTGAGTACTTAGCTCATTATTTAGGTTAATGATTGAGGAATTCAGGCTTTTGAGGTATTACATACTTTTTTATTATAGCAGAATCGCTTTCCCTGCACAGTTATGAAGTGGTTTATTACCCTAAAAGAGATTCGAACAATATTCACAAACTGTTTATCTACATTGCAATAACCTGGCTTACCCAAAAGCTTACCTAAAATCAGACTATAAATTACTATCCCCTTCGCGTACGACTCGGACAACCGACGCCGTCCAGCATACAGGATCATATAAAAACACCGCCCATGCACATCCTTACATGTCCCCTCGAACCCCTTTAATACCTATATGTATTGTATGCATTTATATTCCCCGCAGTGCAGCTTTACTTCTCTTTTCTCCTTTGCTCCAACATACGAACCAAAGCTGTAATAGTTACGTTTCTGTTTCACTCTTACCTTCTCTTTTCACTGGTCGGCGATTGTTGTTATCATGTTGCGACGTTGCGACTTGCCCGGCTGATATATTTGGCTACGTTCCAAAAAAACATTGGCCGCCGGACAGGGCGCCCCGCAGTACTACCAGGAACTGCAGCAGCAGCAGCAGCCCCGCGACTACGACGACCCGGACGCGGACGAGGAGGCGGAGATGGAGGCGGAGCGAGATTTGGCCGAGGACGCGCAGTGGAAGCGAATACAGCAAAACACGTTCACGCGCTGGGCAAATGAGCACCTGAAGATCATCAACCAGACAATTGCCAATCTCGAGAGCGATCTCTCCGACGGGCTGAGGCTGATCGCGCTCATCGAGGTCCTGTCACAGAAGCGCATGAGCAAACACAACAAGCGGCCAACCTTCCGCAGCCAGAAGCTGGAGAATGTGTCCGTCGCGCTCAAGTTCCTCGAAGTTGAGGGTATCAAAATTGTCAACATCGGTAAGTACCCGTCGAAAGGAATTGATTTCAAATTGTTACCAATGTAAAATGTTGTCAAACATCACACGTTGCGAATTATTTAGTCCCACTTTGTTGATAAGTTGTCTCGCTAAATCGTTTACAAATACATGTATTCGCTTCATCTTGACAGCGTTTAAAAATTCGAGTATGAAAATTTGTTCATTTTACAATTGGCCAAAGCTTCACTGCCACTCGCATACATACGAGCAGCTGCTGTGGGGCAGAGAAGCACACCAAAGCTTTACCAAACATTGCAATAAAACGAACCTCACTCGACATTGTTATGCTCGGGTGCATGTTGTAGTGTTGTTTCATTTTTGACGAGCCAGTAGTTGCGGCCACTCAATTTGGATGAAACTGGCCACGAAGGGAAGCATCGCTTGATTTTGCAAACTGTGCCTTGCAGTCGGTCTAACCTGTTTGTGCGCATCTTCCACGTGCCTTCGCCACTCTCCCGAACTTGGACTGAAATTTCATTATTGAGTGGTCGGATCGGTCCGGTCGAATGAAACCAAACGATTCTGCCGTAAAGATGGCAGCGTGAGAATGCGAAGATGAGATAACGAAGAACAAAATGAGCTTGGCATAAAGAAGAACGTCATCCCGAAGTGGCCATGCGACATACAATGCCATGCAAACGGGTGATTTCTCTCGCTTTGCCATTATGAAGGCGAGTAGGAAGTTACCACGGCAAGGCTAAGTAAGGGTGATCCCAAAGGCTTCGTTTTGAGGCAACACACAATATAGCAGTGGCAGAGCACAGCGATTCACCCAAGTTGGTGCTACAAACAAGTTGTTTTTTTTTTTCGTTGGCACGCAACCCCAACATCCGTCAGGGGCATGGCAGTTTAGCGAAACGACGACAAAAAATGAACGAGGAACGGAATGGCAATTCACAAGTTTTTGGAAACAGCGATAGAGAGGAAGCGTTTTGCAAGCTTTTCTTTCCGACAGTGTTTTTATGGCGTTTTGTGTTCTTTTGCCCGTTCGTCCCAAACTCTGGATACCTCTTTGTTAGCTGTGTGTGCAGTTTGCGTAGTTTATTTTTAAAGCACGCGAGCACACGGCGCTGCGTCAAACGTTTTTCGTTAACGTTAGACTTCAACGATTCGGCGACAACGAACTTAGTGTGTGTAGTAGTAGGTACGGGCTGAAGGTGCACTCTCTCGCATTCGGAATGCAATATGTGGTGTGATACGCAGTACGATATGGTACAATATGTACGGGAAGGAGAGCGGGAAGCGCACAGCAGCAAGTAAGCAAGCGATCGTTTTGGCTTTAGCGTTTATGGAATTGTCTTACCAAAACCACACACGCGCGACTTGTGGCGAAGATGGCGTGACGGTGGCAAGTTGTTTTACAAATCGCTCGGTTAATTAGTTGTGCGTTTTATCGCTTCACTAGGTGCCGAATCGAGCGCAACTAAGCACTTTGCGGACACTCACATATACGGTGATTGCGGCCGACTTTGGACCAGTGGCGTCGTAAATATGTCCTCTCGCGTTACCAACGCATCCGTCCGTCCCGGGTCACAGCTGAGCAGAGAAAGCCCCGCAACGCAAGATGCGGCACGGAATTCAATCAAAGCTGAAAAATAACAATAATCTGCCTGTCGAAGAAGAAGAAGAGCGAAATATTTGCACACATTTGACAACCGGTTGTTCGGCTCATTGACTGACACTGGATCTGCCAACGTATCTGTGGCTTCGTTGCAATTAGGGAGAAGTCGGTCGAATGCTTCCAACTGTTGTTGGAATGCAATTCATCGTCATATTCAACCCAGTCTCAAATGGCAAGTCTGGATGTATCTGTCAGAGTTGAGTCAAAAGTGATCTTTGCTGATAGTGGTGTAAATGTAGTTTGTCGGAGAAATACAACCCGTTTCAGTGGGCCGGGGGTTTAGTTATTTTTAATTTACGATCCATCTTTTAACAACGTCCCATATATTACCGGTTGTTTAGTTTAGGATTTACTTTTCCTTGAAATGTTTTGTTCACTTCACTTCACTCGATTATATACTGGGTGGCAGCAGTCATGGTCAATTCATGAAGGAGCTGTTTCGAATCATTTAATATGTAAATGATGACGCTTCTACTTCATGTTGCAACTCTTTGTGCTCATTTTATACCCGTGCTACTTTCGTTTCTTTCGTTTCATTTGTATTTTTTAAACTACTATTTGTCCTCAACCAACAAGTTTGCAATTATTTATTTAACGTCATTTTCTTTGGGTCAGGTATCAACAGTATCTTATCAGTGTCACCGATCGTCACTGAACACTACTCGCAAATCACACCCCCAAACTCAATAGCTAAAACCTGCATGTAACTCCACGCCTATCACCACAAAGATTCTTTTTTATTTGAACAGCTGCTTTTGTGTTGCCATTGCCGGGTGCGGCGGCGTCTGATGCATTCTGCACAAAAAAATGCACTTTTACTGTCCCTCACCGACCGCCACCCAGTGCAAGTGCTTTAGACTCGCTGGGTGTGGAGACATGGTTTCGATCGTGTTATGTATTTGCCAGACAATGACATACACCCTCAGATTGGTTCAGCATACATACAAGCTTTTAAAAAAGATTAACGAACTCCTCGAGCATGTCGGGGGCTGTGTGTGACCGAATTTGACCGGCTCCGTGTTACAGTCGGCAGTAACGCATGCAAACATTCACACTCAACTGCGATAATGCGAGACGTCGCGATTCGCTCGGACGAAACAGACATTAGGTCACTTAGCGTACTTTTTAGCGCGGTGGGTCATCAGAACAGTTGTTGCGGTTGATGGCGTCACGCGTTGGCATTTAATCGAATGCAGCAAATGAAACGCGCTGTGGCTTCGTCTGCATGACGTAATCGAGTTCCAATCTAGGGGCAGGATGTGATCATGGTGGTTTTTGTTTTTAGCTTTTTACACTTTTGTTCCATTTTGCATCCAAACACAGCAATAAACACATGCTGAAGGCAACCAAAGCGTGATGTGTTTTACACAAACCCCAAGCAAACCACTGGTGAGTATGTGTGTTCGAAAATTATGATTGACGATCATTCATTATCACCCCCGAGCCTGAAGTAAACTCGCTCAAAATTGATCGATTGATTCATTCCATCGAAATGCGAGTAAAGTAAAAATTGCTCTGTATGAGTGCAACATTTTTGGTTTTATTTTTTGAGGGCTTGTCGATAACACTGCTCAGCAACTACTGCAACAATGTTACAGACCAACACTCTTTCCATTCCCGAGCAGCGCGCATATCGAAAAATAAAACTCGGTCGCCCAACTTTCCCAGATTTGGTTCAAAAACTGTCATGAAAACCGGCAACAGCCCCATTCGTCGGCGGGCATACGCGTGAAATTTATGCGCAACATTCTCCGATGCTACGGCTCTCCACTACCCTGATCATCGTCTCAACTACCTTGCACTTATTTCCATTGAATTGATCTCACCCAAACAAACGAGAAATGACGGGAAACCCGACCGAAACGTGCCGGGGTGCTGAATGTAATATGGACAACATAACCCAATAAAATAAAGCTTCTTTGCTTTTTTGGGATTCTCGCGCGCGCGCACCCGATCGACAACGGCAACCGTCGTTTTGTGTTGGCCTTGCCGCTTATGGTCTAGTCGCCAGCGCCAACGCGGGAGTGGGATCGGTGTATGTATATACATTTCGTTCATATTTGGATGCAGACACGATCGACGATCGAGGCGAAACCCATGCGCTGAAACAGGTTCTTAGCTAGAGCATCGCGCGAGCGGGACGAGGTGATGAATGCCGGCATGTGTCGCTTACTACTGCGGTATGCTTCGGTTCTTCAAGCTCTGCTCGTGGCACTTGAGAGGCTGTTGCTTCTATCTTGTGCTTAGCACGAGCCGGCGCTCAGCCACACTTGATCTTGAACCGTTTGCCGGCGCCCGATGACGCAATCAGTGAGATTTTCCCCCAGCTCTGATCACGTACGAACGACGTGCCTGAAATCTGATGCGCCAGAAATATGGGGGAGCCCGACGACGACGACGACGCGATAAATGCAGGAAACTGACGTGGCAAATTTGCATCCTTTTTGCAACATTGAAGATGAGCCGGTAAAGTGGCAAGCTACATCATCACCACCCGTGTATCGCGGGAAGCACGTCAGCCGAAACGAAACAATCCTATTCCATGGCGTAAGAGTGTGAAAGCATACCATGGGAGAGGGGCCAATCTCTAGCACCGGCCGCAGAGTGCAGCAGACCGTAAACGTACATCCCGGACACGTCCAATCGTGGATGTCCGATGAAGGATGAGGGGTTTTCGGTGTGAGCGTCTGAATAACATTCACTGAATAATTCTTTTAAGCCTCTTCCCTCTTGTGATGATTTCACATCCGTTAGCTCTAGCAGCTCTAACTGACTGTTCTGCTGTTGTGGGAATGTCTTATCGAATTTATTTACGACGCATTCTATTGCCCCAACAAAATAGAGCATAACATGCATTTTATCATTTCCCAGCCCAAAGAATAACATTCTTTTGTAGAACTTTTATTTTACCCGACGTCTTTTCTAGACTTTAGTGGATTGATTTGGGGTCCCGTGGTAAAGGTGTTCAATGCACGGTCTTCACCATATGGGTTGTAAAATAAACTATTTTGTTATCGGTTGATCTATGAATATAAAAACATCCAATTTGGCTTCGAGTTTGCAGCCCATAGGGTGCAAACAAGCAGTGCAATTAAAGTTTCAATTTCTGGATAATTTAATTATAATGTAATGTTTCGATAGTGAATTTAAAATATAGAAACTCACCGTTCCAAAAACGCACATAAATGTACCACGTTCCGAGGCTTCTCCACCCCAAACCAAGCCCATCTCGATCACTTTCCCTTTCGATCGCACCAACCACAACGACCACGGTGTGTTGGAGTAGGCTTACTGTGCGATTACGATTGTTTATGTGGCTATGTGGTTTCAAATTGACCAGAGTGTAAGTATGCAAGTAAAAACAGGCGGACTGTGGTAGCCCCCCATGATCATGTTGCTGGATACGCACATACGCATAATAACCAGTGCATGGCAAGCGGAACGTATTGTGGGTAGTTTTGTTTGTTTTTTTTTTTACATTGCATTATTCGCCCTTCTTCTGTTGCTACTGAATACGTCCAGTTTGTCTACCAGTGGCCATAGCAGGCGCAAGAAACAACCCTGACTTGATGACTCAAATGCTAAATATAGGCAAAGCAAGCTTCCAAGGAAATTCGGTGCCTTTTATGCTCTCTGCCTCTGTGTCCATCCGCGTGCGTGTATTCGTGTGCCCAGTGTGCTTCTACATCACGTGCCCTCGTAGGCTGATTCCAGTTTGCTCCCTTCCCCCGCGTCTGTAAACACCCCATAAGAGGAGTTGGGCTTTTTTTGCTGGGGAGCCTCTCGCCAACCGCCACATTACCCATGATTGCATTCAGCAGAACGGCGATACAGAAGAGTAAACCAAACCTCTCAGGCTGTCTGTGGAATTCGCGATGAAGTTTGCAGCTGCCGATACGAGAGGATGGTGTGTGCGTTTATGCACGTACGGGTAGACTTTTTTAAGTTTAGCGATTGCCATTGCCAGCCGGCCCAGCATCGACTGCAAGAGCAGGCGCCGTTTTGAGCGCCCGTTTTGTGAATCTGGTAATAGGAAAAAAACGGAATAGGGAAAAATATATGCGATATACAATATATAGGAATTACACTGTCATGTAGACCAGACAACAGAGTAGGGGAAGTATGGGTTGGTTCGACACTGTGGGTAAGATCGACACCTTGGTGTTTTAGTATTTATAGAACTTTTTGAAGAAAAAAAAAATAGAACATATTATTTATATTAACTGTTTCGAAT
>AXCO02009734.1:0-11962 GCA_000473525.2 Anopheles melas
TGCGTTCCAAACATTGTTGTTAAAAAGCTGCTTTTTAGGCCGCTGAAATGAACTGAATTGGATTTCATTAGAAAAATCAAACACGTTTCAATTGTAGCTCTTCCTTTAGCTGCAGAATAACAAATTCATAAAAGCTCATAAACCTTCTGTTCTCATTAAAACATTCCATCCACCGCTGCGATGGGACTAAACAAGATTCGTCCTTTTATCTTACCCTTCCCCTATTCCTCTCTTTCTTCCATAAGCTTCCCCCAAGCATGGAATCGATCCTTGCCAGCCAAAGGATCCATCCCGGGTTCGATGGCCGCGGCCCAAAGTTCTGAGCGCTTCTCATTTTACGCGATCGATACGTTTAACCGCAGCCGCATACCCAACGCAGGACACGTTTCGACGGCATTGGGGTACCGCCTTTTCTCCGAGCGGATGAACCAGGCTGGTGGCTGGTGGTTACAATAAGAATGCCTAATTTTCACATCCTTTTTCCACGAAGATGCTGCCATCCTCTTCCCCCTTCTCTTCGTCCAAATATACCGGAACCGGCATTTGCACCGCCCTCTTAGATGTGGCAGCGGTTTGAATTCTTATTTTTACCCTCCATCCTCTAGTGAGGACTTTTCGCTTCACGTTTCCTAGGAGCCGTAGGTCGAGACAGTTTGGCTAAGAAGCAGCACAGGACGGTTACGTACGCACAGTGGGGAGCAGTAAACACACTTTTGCTGATTAAATATCGATTGCCAGCGGAGCGAACGCGGTGGCCCGATTGCAAGGCCCGAGCCGAGCGATACGCTGGCATGCGGATCTTGCTAGCGTGCGAATTTACTTCCGATTCCGGTGGTTAGGAAATGGTTCTATTGCTACTGCTCTCCTTCGCTATCCGTTCGCTCGCTCGGTTTGTTTGGTTTGCATGGTGTTGCGGGGTCAACGGGTATGCCATTAGACTGCGGCCCAACATCGTCGGCCCAGTAATTTATGCCCATGTTCCTAGCGACCCAGACCGGAAGCCGGAAAACTTATTGCACCCATCACGCGGCGTTCCGCGAGCTCTTCGCTTGATAACCCGGCGGCCCGATGGGCGAAGAGTTCAAAGTGGTACTCCATCTTGCTCTTCCCATCTCCAAAAAGCTTGTTTGTGTGTGTGTGTGTGTGTGTGTGTGCGTGCGTGTGCAAGAGAGTATGTGATTTAAATTGATATTTATGCGAGTCGGAATAGTGAGGAACGCGTATCGTGCATCGATTTCTTTTCCCCCGCACAACATTTGCCCTTGGGATGGGCACCCCACATTTGCGACGGATTTCCATACAAACGGCCAACGTAGGCTGGATGTGGTTGGATTTATGCAAGCCTGATCAGTTTTGGGAGCTGTCGCGCCACCAACGGTCCCATCGTCCGCAAACGAGCCACGTTTAGCTGCTTTTAGGCTCATAAAAATTTATCACCACGCGTCTCCCGCTAGCGATAAGATTCATGCTGGCAGCCGACTGGCGAATGAACTCTGGTTCGGGTTCGTCATCTAGCCGAGCTAGCCAAGGAGCCTGGCCACAGCCGCCTTGACAACAGCTGTTCGGTGTGATCGTGGATTGGCAAGTGCGATGACTTCTGGGCGATTTTTTATTCCTTCGTTTCAGATTTTACAGATAGCACGATAATGTCATAAAACACATCTTTTTCTCTGTTTTGGCCTGCTCTCCCTTTGATGCTGCTTCTTCAACAAACGGTAAATGGTTTTTTTACGCCTGGTGGCTGATGGAGGCCAGGGGTAGGGTATACATTAAGATAAATATTTAATGCTAATGCCGTTCGATTTACTGCGTGACAGAATCTTTGATTTTGACTTTCGCCTGAAGGGAATCATTTTGACTGGTAAGCGCGTCTGTGTAAGCTTTAGGTCATGTTTGATAAGAATTATATCCTTTTAATAAAAATAAAAGAATTCGTTGCATGTTTAATGCTTTGATAGTGATTTTTACTGAATGCTTCGTTATTGTATAATAATAAAACATACAGCTTAACTACATCAGATCGTAAAGTTTAAATAGCTTTGCGACGTAAAATAGCTATTATCGTGCTATAGGGTGAAGATGCCAAAAGAAAAGCAGAAGAAAACAAAAATATCTTTCGCTCGTTAGGCTCGAGTACGCGACGCCAACAAAATAAACCGATGTTGATTAGATGCCAGCCATTGTCTGTCCCGCCGGCTTGCCCCGTTAACGATTGCGCCCACATATCGTCTGGCCGAGCAGCGGCAGGCAGCCGCACTGGCAGCATCCAGCATTAGGCAGTGGCGGCAGTAAACGCATACCAGCCTTAAAGTTTATCTCCGACCGAAATGCCTTTGACCTTCCAGTATACGTATACGCACACAGGCTCACAGAGAGGAGAAATAAAAACGGTACCACCGGTGAAGACAGCACGACGCGTACATTGGACGCCATAAAAAAGTAAGCTCATTTACGAGCGAGCCTAAATGGATAAAACCTATCTGTTTGCCTTCAGTTCGCTGCGTTTCGTTTCGAAAGCGCCCAAAAGCTCTCGACCGCGCACCGGGCACCATGCGCCTCCATCGATGGCTGAACGCTGCGGATCGATTTCGGTGAGCTTGGTGTCGATTTCAATCCTTTTTTTTTTTGGTGGGTTCCGATCTACACCCGTTTCCGAACATCTGTGGGATGGCAGTGTTAGAATTAATCACGCATCCATTACATTTATTGATAGGTTGTGGTATTTTAAGCAAATGCTATCACACGCTCGTAATGCTGAGCATCGTTAAAGTCATTTAAACGCCATCGGAAACCAGCTTGCACTGAAACAGCGCACAACAACGCAGCACTGATAGACTTGAAAGGTGTACGAATATCCAAACAAGAAAGTGTTTCTATAACAATATCCATAAAGCTCCCGAAGGGAAAAGCGCTTAGGAGTAATGAATTGATTTCACCATACTAATAGGACAATATCCGTTTCAAATAGTCTTTCCCCGATACAAAAAGTCAGTTCCGCAAGAATGTTTCCCTCAACTGTTGGCAATCGCAATCTTATCAGTGGGAGCAACAACCAAAAGAAAAAAAAATCCCTCAAGAAAGTGATTCACTAAGCCATCGTTCGCAGAACACAACATCCATCCGAAACCATCCTTCGAACGTTCGTTCTGTGAAGCAGCCGACACTCCGCTACTAAAGCCGTTGGCAATGGAAACGGCAAAACAGGGAGCAAGCAGCCCAGTGATGACTTTCGCCAAAACCAGAAGCTCAGAAAATTGGGAAAGATTTTTTTCCCCCGTTTCGGAAAAAGAAGCCCCCTTAGGCCGGTGCTTTTTTATTCCTAATTCCTAAGCTTTGGTTTCCATCGCTGTTGCTGCTGCACCATTTCGAAGCGGTGCTGAAGAATGAGATGGGTTTTTATTTAGAAGATAAACACACCGACGGCAAATAAAGTGAATGCCGAGGCGAGCGCATAAAAGAGAAGGCCAAACTAGCTGATCGGCATCGGCACGGCCTGGGAAAAGGTTTCGAAAACGATTGAATGTTATTTACTCTTTTAAGTGACTAAGTCTCAAATCCACTTTGGGAAGATTTTTTGCACTGTCAATTCGCTTGCGAGAATCAATCGAAATCCTTTGATGGGTAATATTTTAATGGGATGGAGTGAAGAAGGCAGGAAAAGGTTAAATGGGATTTTATAGCTCCGGTATTGAGATTGAGTAGCCATATTGATGTTAAACAAGAGGAGTGAACGATGGCCAGGTGAGGTGGGCACTTTATACGATTATTTTCTTTTACGAAGGCTTTAAACCAACGCCAAGAAAATGTATTAAAAAGAGAGATGTTCTCATGTGCAGCAATAGGATAAGATTTCAATGTTCTGATACTGCTTCCACAAATTGGTCCCGTTCGATATCTGCCCAATCAACTATCTGCCTACGAGACGACAGTCAATCAAAACGGTATTAGATACAGTTTGCTTTCGAATGTTGTCACACAGCTACAGCCAACCTATTCATTGATCGTTTCCGATGTCAATGATTGAAGAACAGGGAATTATGCTACCTTCAATTTGTTCCATCTGTTCGCCGCTGCCTCTTGAGTTCGACCGTAGCCTCTCTTCAGTGTAGAAGCGAACAATCGAAAACAGGACATTACAGCGGGCGGGAGTAGAAAATCGATTTGAAACCAATTTAATAAGGACGATGTGTAACTGGACGATATGCAAGAAGTCAGCGAACGTAGAACTAACACACACAAAAATGGAAGCAAGCCCATTTCCCTCCGCTTTGTGCAGGCTTCGTGCCGCTCGGCACACGGAAAAAGTGCCAGTGCAAGTAAGTTTATCCGGTCGATACGAGGGTCGCTACGTCAGTTTGAAATTCAATAGCATTTTCAGTTTATTGTCTTCTGGTACTGGTCCTTCCCGAACGGCTTAATTCGATTTCCGACTCTGCACCATCGCGCCGAACAACTGTTTTTGGTCTCTCTTTCTCTCGCACACACTTTATGTGTCTCCTGCTCTTCCTACCTACGTTGTTATTAGCTGACATTGTGTTTGCATCAGCGTCATTTTCCTGAAACTCCACTCAAACCGGGAGCCGGAGTGTGGGCATTGTACCATTGAATTGATGCTCATCTTTTGCCAAGCTCAACCCTCCAGGGCAGCGCTGTAAAGATTCTTTCGGTCGGCGTTTCCGAGCAACTCTATTGGGCCGCCGAATCCACCCGGTCGGTTTGAAATGGAACCATATTGTGTGACAACGGCTCACAGTTGACACAATTGCGTGGAGGTGCCGTTATCGTTTTCACCAGAATCGTTTTTCCGCTTCATTTTTTTCTCTATCCACCTCTTTGCATCCCTTTCTGAGTGCGAGTTCCTTGAGCCATAACAGGTGAGCTCTTTGCCCTAACACCAAACCTCTCCGTTAAAGTCGAAAGAAAGAAATCGAAAATTAATCATCCTGCACATTACGCACGAAAACGCAATTCGATCCGCACGCTGAATGTTTCGTTCATCCGTTTGTTCGGGGAGGGTTTTTTTTTCGTTAGGACAAACCCATGACTCGACACATTCTAGGTGTGTCTGTGTGTGTGTGTGCGTTTGTGCGAAAACCCCATTAGCGAAGCCGGCAAGGATCCGTTTATTGACAATATCGGTGCGTACTCGGTGGGCTTAGGTCACGTCCCCGAGAGAGACAAATGATTTGCTGCGAAAGTTCGTTCGTATGGCATATCACGCGAAAGGTGCTTTGATTTCACACCCCATCGGTGGCGGTGGTGGTCGACCTTGCGTCAGCACCGGACCGGAACGATAATGTTGGAATTAACAGCCGAGGGCGGGCTTTTGCTGACGACCGCGGTCGACGCTGACGACAAAGGATATTTAATCGTGCGCACGGTTAAGCGAAATATAATGATGTTGGATGAGTTTCGAAACGTTGACATTTTCGGCTTGGGTCATGTTTGAGAGCGAACGGAAAATTGTTATTTCATAATCAGTTACGCGAATGAATGCCGGGGCTGGGGGATGGAATGGAAACATGCCGTGGAAGAATGTAAGACAAAGTATACCTGTCGATGTACCGAGCCAACGCTAGCAGTGAGTGTGCAAATTGTGTAGTGTACAGCAATGCATAAATCTTGTTTTTATGTACTCCCGTTTACCGAGATGCATCCCACAGGTTCATAAGTTGCCCATCCCAAAAGGTAAACAAACAAGCTGCCACCAGCATGATCTCATCCGCCATAACCGTACCTGTGGCTCCTGTGCAATACAACTTACTCCGCCCAAAATTATGTCACGCATATTCACAAAACTGTTGTCCCAGCGAGCAAGTTTGTTCCCGAATTAAACCCAAGAAACAAAACAACAACTCGCCCCGCTCAACAAACATGAATACATCACCCTTAAAAAGGCTTTGCTGATTCATTCACTCCCCGCACGGTATGGCGGCCCGATCGGCTCGGACACTCGTTCGCAAACTAAAGAAAATGGCCACTCCCGGCCACCCACGGTACCGGATCCATTACCGTGGCGATTACAAATACGGGTGTGTTTGTTTACGCTTGCGAAAGCGCCGCACCAGCGGACGAATTTTCCGACCGGTCCATTCCGTAGCTGATGAGGCTTGCCCACTTTTTCTTGCTGTTGCTGCAACCCGTCCGCGTGAAACCGTTCATTAACCGTGACGCTGTGGGGTCGTCAATTATGACGCCTAATGCTACAATTAATATGGTTTATTTGATCGTCAAACGAAAGCGCCCGGTCAAGGTGAGTGAAAACGGTAAAATGTTTCCGTTGGACAGCAGAGAAGCTGATCGATAAACAGCTTTGATGAGTTTGATATCATTCAAGCACTTTCGATTGGAAAGGCGGTGTGGAAAAAGGACGACACGTGGAAGGTTTAACGAGTAAGTACCGGGTAAGTACGTCACCGAGGCGGTTGCGCTTCCGTCATTGCTTGCGCTAACGTCGTTAATAATCTGATTAAGACGGTTCGTCACCGAGGGCAAACGAAACAAACGTGCAAACAAGTCAGTCTATAAGTGTGTGTGTGTGTGTGTGTTTATTAGAGAGTAAGATAGAGAGAAAGAGAGAGAGAGAAAGAGAGAGAGAGAGAGAGAAAGAGAGAAGAAAATAGAGCAACGGTTTTACACCGTATCGTCGTTACATCCTCGACGACAACCGTGATGAAGGTGAACAGGTATCGGTGAAGGATTCGTTCACGAGCGACCGACGTCAACGATTGCCTTGTGATCGGGCAGCGGTTGTAGTATGAAAACATGTTCAGGGAAATCGTACAGTAGGCAGTAGGCAGCAGGTTCTTAAGGAACGGCCTCGTAAATTATCGATGACCCTGTTTTTGTTTTTTTTTTTGTCGTGGGGAAACCACTCCCGCTGCAGGCACACTAACGACCGATCCTTGAAGCGAAAGGTGGAAAATCGGCGGTGGCCATTTTAACGACCATTTAATGTCACGGTCGTTTACGTCGGGCGAGGCAGCTTCCAACCCACGTTCCTAAACAGCTGAGTGCTGGTGCTGCGATGTGTTTAGTTTTCCTTCGATAAATATTTTATAAACCTGCGTTTTATCACTTCATCGCATCAGGGGGAAAATGAGAAAGGGCTCGTTGGGACTCGAGCCGGAGCACCGCCAGCAAATCAACCACGCACCCGTAACATAATAAATCCAAATCCGTAGCACATATGGGGCTGCTTGGAGCTGCCGAGGAGGGGGTGCGCTCATCACATAAATCGCCCTGCACCGTGCATCGATTCCAGATGACCGGTAGACTTCATTATTGCGCGTGCTTGCTTTAACAGGGAAGGTTTTGGCCCGTAGTTGTTCAATCCTTTGGTTAAATAGCGTGAAAAAGATAACATACCCGTGAACGTTGTTTTTCAACGCGTCCTGGCCGCGCTGTCGGTTGTTTTGGCAATGGTGTTTTGCTTTCCCTGTAGCTCCGACACCCTCCGAGATGCTTTTTCCTTCAGTTAGGTTAATCGATTTTGCTTACACACACTAGCTATGATGCAGTGAAACACAACGGTGGTGAGGGGAGACGTAATTATGGTGTTTAAAATATTCAAAAACTATTTTGCTGGAATGCGTACACAACCGCCGTGCAAATGTTCAAAAGTGGGTATGCGCAAACGCTGGCAGCAATTACCGAACGATGGAACGAGAAAAGTGCTCGGTACAGTGTGCACGGAGGCACAATTTGTTTCTTTAAAGTCATCGTACATAATTTGATAAAATTGTGCGATAAAAATGTGATAAAGTGGAACGTGCACGAAGGCTGAAAGGAATTACACTGAATTATAAAATCAATTCTGCTTACGAACGCGCCAGAGCGCTCCCGTTTATTCATAACTCATCCGTTTATTACGGTGTGCGGTAAGGTGGGTAAAAGTCACCCATATTTTAGATTGTCCTTTATCAAATAACACGATATAAGCTGTTACTGCTTCCATCACCACTGCCAGTCAAACAAACTGACATTTAAATCAAATTTAGCACATTCACCCAACCGCACAGCATTCAATTTATCGTTTAATTAACACGGGCACGTTATTTACAATTAAAAGGCAACCGAAATGACGCCCATAAAATCCACTGACCGTAAATCAGCTCACCGAGCGAACCCCTGCTGCTGCTGCTGCTGCTGCATTCGACCGCATTTTATTGCACCTGATCGAGCGTAAAGTTATCCCGAACGTCCCAAATATCAGCAGAGCCGGCGCGGTCACTTTCTCGGGCGCCACTGACTCAGCTAGGTCTATTTTCAAATTCGGCCGTTTGCAGCCATTGTGCGGAAGGATGCACGCACACACACACACAATGGACAATGGGTTCGCTTAGTCAGTCAGCTGCATGCATATTTGCATCGTAAACTATTGGCCGGCACGAGCAACGGTTTCGGTTGGGTTTCGTTTTTCGTCTGCCCTCTTTGTGGCTGCCCGCCCGAAATGCCTCCGCCCGTAGCCGGTAATCTTACACTTTCCAACGGAATGCACGTTAATTAAATGATCACTTCAAAACCGCATACAACACCGCCGAATGCCGGATGCTAGGAAGGTTGGCGTGTTGGTTGGTGTGCCAAAAAGAAACGGCAAGCAAACCCCGTAAGAGCAATCGTAAAACATCGTGGCCGCGGTAAACGGTTGACGCCAAAGTGGCAAGCGGGCAAAAAATAGTACCACTGCAGTTGGAGTACTTTGGGCCGTTAAGAAAGGGGTGGTTTGGGAGTGGGGTTTGGTTTAAGGTAGAGTGTTTCCCGTAAGTTTCTCCCATGAGGGTTTTGTAAAGGTGTGCATCGTTTAGTGGGCCTTTTTTTTGGTCGATGGCCTTGCAAACCGAACGGAAGTGCCTTGGGACGTTTAAATGGAGGTTTTAATAATTCGCTTTAATGAAATGATCGCTTGTGCTCCATTATTTTGTGTAGCACAATATAAAACCACAACTGTTGATAAGCCACATGACATACCGCTGTAATTTTTTGGACAGATTGCATTTAAAATCGGTAAATACACTCAACCAACCCTGTCCAACCGTAATGGAGTTGGACACACAAAATCACCACGAAATATACCCCATCCCGCGATAAGCTGCGGACACCACAACATAAATAAATTTGAACCCATCACACACGCACCCTTAATTGTCCCGCTAAAACCAATACACCAATAAGCGTGCGTGTCAATAGGTAAGCGACAACACTCTGCGAAACTCGCGCTGTTGCATCGTGTTTTCCATCCGCTTCCCTGGGTGTGCCGGAGCACGGGGTGGAAAAACGCTTTGCCAGGCGAACAAGAGCATTACGTGAAAAATTGGATTTATACTTTATTCACTCGTGTGGTGCGGTGGTGATTCGGCAATCGTTCTCGTTTGGCATTGGGAACGGGCAATAAAACCAAATGAGTTCCATGGGGTTTTCTGTGGAAGAAAATTACCCTTCCGATAAAAATGGCAGACAGGAAGTAATACACCCCCCGCCGTAACGACCTTGACCTACCCGATTTGCTCTTGAAAAAGGGGGTCCTCATCCAACTATCATCATCAAGGGGTCCAACTATCACGTCATCATTGCGTACGTACGGAGGCTTGGTTTTGTGACAGTAGTTAAGTTTCATGTATTTTTGTTTGCTTAATGGAGGGCACATTTTTGTTGTCCATGCATTGGTTCGTGCGGTTCGAACGAGGGAGAGAAAAAAAATCGCCTGAACCGAAACCCGTGAGCTAGGTTTGCAACTGCCTGCAACAATAGTCCGTCGTCATTGTCTATAATTATCCCCGAAATGCTTTTTCCTCCGTGTGTGTGTAAGTGTATGTCGTTCGCTCGAGCAAATGGAGCACGGTAGCTGACCCCCGCGGCAGCACATTATCGGCCTAACGATGCAGACAGACAGACAGCCAGACGGGGCCCAAGATGACAGTTATAAAGGTGGATCCGATAAAGGGGAGTTTTCCATTTTTTGTTTTTGTTTTTATTGTTTTCGTTGTGATGAGTACAAGTATTTGTTTGCGGCGAGAGGGTTAATTCGCTTACCATTGCTCGCACTCAAACCCCGGGCATTGGCATGAGTGGTAGCGTTGACTGTGCATTATGAAACAGGCAAAATCGATCGGATCGGAGGGCGGTTCAAGCACAGCCCGTGGGAAAACGGGGTATTGTTTTCGTGATTGAGAAAGCAAATGACAGTTATTTTGTGAAGAAGCGTATTGTGGAGTGGAAAATTGAGCGCACGATTGGAAGATAAAATGTGGATGTAAATTAATTTGGAATAAATTGACTGTGGAAGTAATTGTATTTTTTTTTTCCAACTGGATTCCTCATCGGATTGCCACGAGCTTTAAGACAAACAAAACCTTTAACGACCTTTAACGACACATCCCTGCCGGTGTAATAAAGTGGCAGCAAGCGATCCAGCATAAGCCGAACAATACCTGCGTCCCATTTTGACGCCTAAAGGAGCTTCCGAGCAACGGTTGCAAGAATGATTGTAATGTGATAACAATGCAGCTTTGCAGCAGTGTGTGTGTGTGTGTGCCTTATGCGGGTGAATTATGTAATGAAATTAAACTCTACCCCATCCAAAGCCCTGCCACACCTGCCTGGTCGGCATCACATCCGCGCACCCAAACCGCAAATCCTCCCGGCGCTTGTCTCGTTCGGTTACGTTCCTGTCTGTTACCAACACTTGGAGACGTTGCCTCCCGCCAACCAGAGTGGGGGTACCTAAGGAAGGTGTAAAATGTTCAACCCACACCAATGAAAACGTGGCACAAGGTGGAAGAAAATTTGGAAAATTTACCACACACACTCACACGCAGGGGAACGTGCCGGTGGAACCAGTTTCGCGCACGCCTAGCGTGTCTTCTATGCCTTGAAGAGCAGGGACGGGGTGCGTTGCGATATGCGCGAGGGATAGAAAATGAGCAAGAACAATTTCTTTCCATTGGAAAACAGTGTATTGCGAATGGGTGTGTAACGGCTCGTGTGCTACGTGAGCTAGGCGTAGGCGCAAGCGGTCGGGCTCGTTACGACGATGTTTCGCTGGTGGGCAAATCGAGCCATCGAGCGAGCACCCCGGTGAGCAGTCGGAAAAACGGAGAGCAGAAAATCAAATTCAATACCGCGCATGATAGAGCCGTGGTTACCGTTCGCGGGAGCGCTGGCAAAATGGGAAGAGAGTTTGGTAGAATTTAATTAATCTTTCCATTGCAAGGTAATTCGTTAATTGCTTTGAAGCGGAGGCGACGTTCTAATGAGTGTAAAAGCGGGAAGAATTTTGGGGGGCAGATTTAATTGTGCTGCTTCTAGGCAATATTTGCACTTAATCATGTGTTGCTGTGAAGCGTCTGTGCTATTTTTAA
The DNA here is from genome assembly GCA_000473525.2 of Anopheles melas. Classification (NCBI taxonomy): domain Eukaryota; kingdom Metazoa; phylum Arthropoda; class Insecta; order Diptera; family Culicidae; genus Anopheles; species Anopheles melas. The sequence continues at coordinate 11,361 of AXCO02009734.1, forward strand.
ACGCACAAAATGTTCAGCTAAATTAGGTCAAATTTCCCTGCTTCTCTCCGGCATTCTGCAGCGGCTTGATGCATCATGTTCCACAAACACTAAACCTCCATTTTAAGAGAATAATGTAACGCCTTTTCATCGAACATCCCTGAAAACAAGATACCAACCGAAGCTATCGACCTCACACACACACACAGACACAAACAAGCAAACCAACGGGCTCGTGGCAAACAACTTACGACGCACCCGTTTTGCTACGCCCGTCCGCCCGATGGATGTAGCAAATTGATTTTGAAGAGTCTTTCCGCACCGTACCGTTGCGCCACCGACACCGCGCTGCCACCCACCTTGCCTCCATCCGGGCAACGGCCTAACCTCATTTAATCTCTGATTAGTCGGTCGTCGGTCGTCGGTCGATGGATCGTTTCCATTGAAGCGCATCAGAGCGTACGGCTCTCGGCTGGGACGGTGAGAGGAGCTCATGAGGATGAATTACTACCACGCGTGCTCCCCTACAATTCCTACGTTCCTGAATGCGTTCCCCATGTCCCACCCCCTAAATCTTACCAGCTCCATATTAAAACGTGCTGGTGTGTGCGTGGGACTATGGG
>AXCO02009735.1:0-13698 GCA_000473525.2 Anopheles melas
GGAGTCGCTTATACTTTCTCGCACCTACCGGAGTCGTTGCACCCACTGAACCTACTTGTACCTTTCGGGTCGACCCGAACGATTCCGGGTCGCTTACGGATGGCTCCGACCCGATAGGTTCGGGTCGACCCGCCCATCACTAATAAGTACCATTTCTTGCCGCTGTCCATTTTGTTGCTGTTTTTCCCGGCATCCATCGCACCGATAATCATTCAAAATTTCCATCACATTCTGAATCTCTTTCGTGTGCATGTGCTGCAGGTTGGAAAGTTGCTGCCTGAAGCGTGACAAACATTATTATCTTTATGTTCTGTTTTATTTTTACCTGTGGGTATGCACCTTAAGTTTTTGATTTCACTTCTAGCAGTTGCTAGCTGTGCTTTTAGAAATTCTATTTCTGAATCACACATTTTAGATGCAAAACTTATCACAAAATAGCTACGAGAAAAGAAGTAAACAAATCAACAATTCCGTTTGACAGCCCACAATAAAGATTCCCATTGAAAAAAGTCATGCTAGCTTAGTCATACCCGATGAAAAATATATGCATTTGGTTTTGCAGGGGTGGTTAGGCTGGATACAAGTTCAAACGCGCCGTTAAATGTAATGCGATTTTTCAAATAGTTTCGGCTGGTATTATAGACTCTGAAGAAATTTAGCAGGATTTATTTAAAGCATGTGATATTTGAGCATATAAACTAAATGTGGTAGATAATTTATAGACGCAATACCAATCATTATTTTAAAATATGTTTTCCCTTGAGTGAAGAATTATGATGTTGACATGACGGATGATTTTGAGTCACACACAGAAAATTCTCGGTTAAGACCGCTTCCAGACACAACGAAAAACCACCATAACGAAAAAGTTTGATAATCAAATGTTACGCTTTTTATTGTGAACAAACAAAAAGTGAGTTTTGTTATCAATTTTGATGAAAATAACAGGAATACTTAGGTTTAATTTATGTTAAATTGATGTTTGGCACTGCAGAACCATGCTATCAGCAATTTTGTTAAAATTTCGCACGCCACCGGGTGGACGGGTGCATCGGTCGACCGAAAAAGGGAGCGTTACAATGCGTTATATTTCATCTGACAAGTTTTTCATTACGGTTGTTTTTCGGTGTGTCTGGCAGTGGCCTAAAATTAATGATGAAAAGATTCATCCTAATCATAATTGTCCAGATGAATAAAGTCCTTATCACATAAAGAGGAAAAGGAACACACGAAGTAGATTTGGAAACATTGTCGTAGAACAGCTTCGTCGACATAAAATTATTATTTAAGTTTTCTATACACAAAACAGAAACAGAAAAAAATATTTCAGATAAAATTCCGTTTCATTATTCCAAGCGTGTTATTACATTTGTCAGACGTATTTTGCTGTCAAATCAAGGTCAACTACAGATAGATTTCAGAATTATTAATGTTTTATAATACGCACTAAATCAGTGGAATTCATTCATAGAAGCCATGACTATGACTTGACAAATTGGCACACAATTGTATGCCACAACAAAAAAAAAAATCATTTCGTACTTATTTTTAAGTCTGTGTATCTACATCATAGAAAAAAATCATTCAAAATATGCGAAATTGGTTAAATCCACGAACAAAACAAATTATCAATCGTGTGCACCCTTGTGGATCTAATTTGACTACTACGGAACTTAAGCTCAAAAACTGGCGAAAGCACAAGGATGAAAGCAATAAAAAAACTTTCTTTGGTTTAAACATTCTGACACCGAATCGAGAAAGACGAACAATTCGTCGTAGGGAAAGATGGACACCGAATTTGTTGATTTATTTTACTTCTTTTATCAATTGGTGATGAATAGATTTAATCAAATGCCTTAAATAAGAGTATTTGGAAGATATGAATCATCCAGCAACTAGAGAAAGCATGAAAATATGCGAGAAACGGCACACCAGTCAAAATAGCAACCTTTCGTTATGCTATTATTCGCTCGACGCTGATGAGGCGCTTGAAGCAATCCAATATCTTGTCACGACTTGGACAACTTTAAGCAGTAAAAAGATTAGGCATTGATACGACATCGTCCAAAAATAGATGAGAAATTTTATGGGATTACAAATATCAAATGTTGAATGTTGACATGGTGGGAAACATGACTATAACTATTAACAAGTCCATCCAAAATGATGGGGCCGTGGACTTTCCGCGGAGTAATTTCCTTAAGGGAAGTTCTAGACTGTTGTTCTGTAAGCTGGTGCAACGTCAGCTGTAAGTGCGCGATATTTAAAAATGCCTTAGATTCTGCATTCCACGATATGTTACCAGCGGCGCTTCTTCTTCTTCTTCTTCTTCTTCTTCTTCTTTGGCTCAACAACCGTTGTCGGTCAAGGCCTGCCTGTACCACTTGTGGGATTGGCTTTCAGTGACTAATTGCTTTCCCCCCATAGCAGGATAATCAGTCGTACGTATGGCGGCACGGTCCATTTGGGGATTGAACCCATGACGGGCATGTTTTTAAGTCGTACGAGTTGACGACTGTACTACGAGACCGGCTACCAGCGGCGCTTACAATTCCTAAATTCATGGCTGAATGAATCGTCGTTGCAATTGGCCAAGAATTGGTTTATAAACGTACCAGGACGAGGAAAGCGATAGAATTTATTAAAATACTGTAAAAATCTTCAATTTCCAATGTTTTCTTAAGGTGTCCATCTTAGCCTTCATGGTGTCCATCTTTCCCATATCAGGTGTCCGTCTTACTCGAACATTTAAAAACTGCACGAAAAAAAAACATGTTTTTAATTCATGAAAAACACAAAAATCGATAGATACATAAAAGTTTCAACACATTTTCTGATAAAACTATGAGTGTAAGATAATGTATGCACATTTTCACGGCCGTTGCATATGTACATCCCTAGATTTTTACCATTTTCCTTGATGTGTCCGTCTTTACCTACCTTCCCCTACGTGTACAAACAATCAATTCGACACTACGTTGTAAGTTAAGTTCTTTCAATTATATTACCTGAAATTGGAGCTTTAGTTTAAGGTTGTAAAAATGAAGCATACTGATAAATTTCTCATTTAATCGTTGGTATTTTACCTTTTTTTAATTTATAATCGATGTGAAAAATATCGTTTTTCTCATGATAATTATTGCCAATTTTCATATGCTACATTTTCGCACAATCCGTATACTACCAATGATACCACGAAAGAGGGATGTAAATCGAACCGGCTCTAATTGATGTACGGTGTTGTGGTGCACTAGGTTGAATTGAATTACCCGCTGTATTAACAACGTTGCTGCAAATGACGAACGCACACAACCGCACTCGCACACACAGGGCCGGAGTCATATGCAGCGATTCGATAAAGCTGGGATAAAATATGCAATACTCTCGCATGCAGGATAAACTGAACTGCTGCAGTCGATTATGTGCGATTACGGCATCAAGGTTGTCTGTTGGGCAGGAGGGTTTGGTGCACCCGCACGGAATGCACCACTCGCTCGACCGGGAGTAATACACGAGTAATAAGGCTGTTTTTAGCACGGCACTGTGCCATTGGGAGTAAAAACCGCAGCACATTGCCATACTGATGTGTTTATTTTGATTCTTGTGTTGTGCTGCTGCTTCTTACAATAAATTGGTACGGTAATACAGTGTTGTTGATAATACGTCACACAGCAGTTACGGCGGCTCTAGCCGAAGTAAGCAGAACTCAATCGCGTGTACTATAGCTGTAGCCGCATTGGCATAAGGTTGCGTTCGAATCAAATGGTACCGAAAACTTGCGTGCGTGGTGAAACATCGAAACATGTATCTCACGTGCCCATCTCACCTCGATCCGATTGCGCTTGCAATATTGGGCGGGAGGACAACGTTGTGACAATATTATCCTGTGCGGGGCAGCAGAGGACGTAGCGCCTTGTGATACGCATATTGTGGGTATGTACAGTACAAATAGTCGTCGCACGGGCGATAAACACGTAAAAGGGCTCATTTTACACATTAATCAGTGCTCGATCGGGCGGGTGGGGGAGAGGTGGGGGGAGTTCGGGTTGCTCTGCTGCTCCTCCGGGAGTCGTTGGTCGGTCGGTCGGGCGGTCGGGGGTCAGGCCGGCGGCCGGGGACCGGATCCACCAGTGCGGGGCCGTTGCAGAATTGTTCTCGTCGCTCGCCAGAACAGTCCGGTGCCGTGCTGTTATTTGCCCAGGCGGTAGGAATGCTTGTCACCGATCTGCTCCTTTGGCCACATACACTCACACCCAGCATCGATCTTGAAGCGAGACAGAGAGAAGGGAAGGCAAAAGCAAAGTCAGTGGGATATGGGATTAGAAGTGAGATAAGCTAATTAAACCGCCTCCTACGGTGACCGTTTTCCTGTCCGTTGGTATGTCGGTCCACCCCCAAGCACGCTTACCTCCTTGAGGGCGACATGCTCCCAGCAGTTGACGGCTTTGGTGTCCGGCCCTGTCACCTTGCGGCGTGTGATGTAGATCTTTTGACGTATCTGGGTGCAGGAAAGGCCGGTCTCGGTGCACTGCAAGCATGGGAATGTTCGAAATCAATCATACACGCACATGCAGGGGCGAGCGGTTTGGGCGGGTGGGCATGAAATCCCAATTTCGGGAAGCATCGCCAGCTAATTACCTTATTCTGGTAGGTGTTGTACGAGCTAAGGCATGACTCGGTGACATAGTGATTAGGGCGATACTCGTACCCATCGGTACCGTTGCCGACGTACACGATGTTCAGCAGCACCTCGCAGACGGGCTGGCGCGAGTGGGACCGTTTGACCACAATCGGTTGTCCGGCTTCCGCATCCACGTCCTGCTGGTCGCCGTACTCGCCATACTCCGGGCCTCCGTCGTTCGGCGGCGCCCGGTTCCACTTCATCAACGGGGCCCACACGTTCGGACCGCCGAAGAGATTGCGCAGCGGGTCGTCGTCCTTGTTGCCCATCACCAGGGCCATTGTGACAGCGACCGAAAATAGAAAAATCTAGGCACCGGTCGATACAGATCCAATGCGTCATCGGGGATGCATCAGGATCGATGGTGATGGAGAAGAGAAAGAGAGAAAAAAGAGAACAGAACAGGAAAGAATGTGAATTAGAATCGGAAGCCCTATCAGGCATCATCTGAAGAGTGTGGAAGCAATGATTCATTCGGCGCCGTTTCAATGGATGTCGTGCTTATCGGATTTATCGGTATGTTAGTTTTTGCTCTTTACAAACCCCCGGCCGGGGTTGACGTAGCTGATGATGCTTCAGCTTTGATGACCGGAACCACCAGATGTTTCCCTTCGATGACCCGTTTGCAGCAGGGTACACACACACACGCAAACAGGCCTACTAACCCTACTGCTGCTATGACGTAGTACATGCCGATTCGCACGGCGCACGGTGCCTCGATAAGATAGACAGCGCTCAAGTACGTTTGGTAGCATTACGGCAGTCGTAGTACTACACAGGCGGATGAGTAGTTGTGCAATAATTGTTACGATTTAGTGTGCAACACCATTCCTGCGTGGCGTTTGCGCGGCCATGCAAACTGCGACCAGCTGGTGCGCTGTTCCTGTTCCGTCAACATGCAGCCACGTCATCGCGAAGGACACGGCGTGCCAATTCCAGGAAGCATGTGTTCTCATGGAGCATACCACTACATACCGCGTACTGCGTTTCCCGGTTCTCCTCAATCACATCTGTTCCACCTGCACCCTCCTACGTTGCCCATTCTCCCCCCTCCCTTTGGATCAGTCCGGACCATTCCCATTTCTGGTTTTGCGGTCGTTATCGCTGGGCGCTGAGTGTGTGTTACCTTTTAATTATGTTGACCTAACGCGCTTCGATCCGGCGCTTCCACCCATTAAGGCACACGGGCATGCTAGCGGGGAGCGGTGGTGGTCGATAGCAGTGAACCTGGTGAAATGGCACTTTATTTGGTCTGTCAATAGAATGACAGATAGAGGAAGCGGAAAGCGAAACCGCTTACAATTTTCTCGCATCCAGCAGCGAGGTGTCGTCTATAGATCGCAACTACCGTTCGCGTCGTAATTGGTGCACCAACCAATTTTGACCCCAAACCTCCCCAATCCCCGTTGCCAGGGGGGAGGGGAGTGTTTTATGTATTTTCACTATCACCGTTTGAACAGATCGTTTTTTTCGGGAAGGGAAACATTCTTTGCAGTTCATTAAGAGAGCAATTTGGAACGCTCTTTGCTCGGGACTATTTCCACTTGACCGGAGAGATAAGATCGCTGCCGACTTGCCGTGGCACGGGGGCGCGCAGAGCATTAATGCTGCTGTAATGAGGCTGATAGATAATTTGCACTCTGCCGATATCGGCCGTATTGCTGATCGTTAAATTTGGTGCCGAAAAACTAAATTTGCCAATCGAACACCACTCCTGGTGCCTATCGCAAGATCTATACCGACAAATGGGCACAAAATTGCATTCCAATTTCTATACCGTCTCCCCAAAGCGGATATGATTATTGCGATTGAGCGTGAAAAAGCGTTCGGTTCGACGTAGTGCTACTGCTACACTGTCACGAAATTATTTGCAAACAAACCGTTCACCAACCGTTGTGCGGCAGATGATTGTACGCACGTTTTCACTGAATGATTTATCCATTCTATGATGATGGTGCCTTTGGTAGGGGCAGAAAGCTTTCGAAGGCAAGTAGTGGTGATGCGGTGTATTATTCAACGCAAATAGACGACTACTACAAAGTGCAACCCGAATGGGGTGGATGGCTAATACATCGACTTATTGGTAATGCATCGGAATGATGAGGACAATCATCTGCCAACACGAGCTTGTGATGATTCAGCAACCAGTTTGTTAATATATCAATTGAAAAGGAGCGAGCGGAAAGCTCATCTCCGTTCGGTTATCAGGGGGCACCATCTCGGGCTTGGTGTTGCATCCGAGCTCGTGAAGCCACTTTCAATTTACTTAGCCTCAGCTGGAGTGAATAAAAGTGGTATAATAAATCCATTACTTGCAATACATATTTATAAGGCTCTGTTGCAAACGTACACACACACACACACATACACGAACGTCACATGCACATGCTCGCACCGAAGGGATTTGTGCCGGAGGACATTCGAATATACGGGCGAATTTTAATCTTTATCAATGCTAAAGCCCTCTCCAGCATCGCACAAGAGTGTTGGTGGTGGTGCATTCTCTGCGGTTGCATTCAACTTCACATCAGCTGGTACATGAGCATAACGCTATTTATGCATGTACACTTGGCTTGAAATTAAAATGTCAGGGCGCATATTTTGTGCACCTTCAAAGAATAATGGCGTTTGATGTCTGTCTGTGCATGTGTGTGTGTGGGGAGTGAGAGTGCGTAATAAAACTTTTAATCAATACTTGATACGATCAATTTAAAGTATCTGCCCTAATCCTTACAGTTGCATATGAATGGGGCTTTTTTTCTACAGACGATCGTGTGGGACCTGGGAATGCGTGAAAACTTTTACCCAATAGATTGTGCAAGTGTTACACCCTTGTGATAATGTCCGTAAGGTGCTTTCACCCAAACACTTTCCTTACACAATTTGGAGAAGATAATAATTTGTTTTTAATTGTAAGATCCTGCATACGTTTTACGTTTTTGATTTATGATTTATTAAACTTGAGGTGCATTTGAGGCCAAAATGGAAATTTGGAATTATTCTACCATAAATAATCCTTGGAATAGAATTTAGTTATCTGACTACAGATATTAACAATTCTAGCAAATATGTTTAATATGATAGAGATCCTGACAGTTCCTTTTCGTGGAAAAGTTTTGAAACTGAACAGCTGCAGAATCTTTTGCAGCCAAAAAGTATGACATTCAAGTACAGTAAACATACTCATCAAACACACTCATATCTTTTTAAAATTTCTCTCCACAATGAGCACAAATGAATTGGTTACAAAAACCCTTTTAACCAAGTAAATTCCTACAAAACGAGCAAGACCATTTTACAGTATTACATTTATGCTTCCTTATGTCAATGTTGACATGTACCAGCAACATGTTTGGTAAAAAATGAACATTGCTTTACCCATGCACTCGCTCATGAAGTTAAATTTCGATACAAAAATCGAAGAAAACATATATGTAGTGGTTGATTGGATTTGGAATTTTTGGGTACATAGGCTAAATAATGTACTTTAGATTGAAAACATGGAACATTGAATAAAGCCAATATAATAAAAACGATGCAAAATAATGAAACAAAAACAAACAAAATTAAAAAGAGACATGAAAAACTATAATGAACTGTCAGTAAAACATCAATGTTTCAATAGTTAATGGGTGGAATATTTTTCCATTTTTTAGTTTCCATAGCGTCTTGTCATTTCAGCATTTTGGTGTTGGTGGTGCAAGGGCAGGATGTATGGTACGGTTTGGGGCATACTTTGTATCATTTTTTAACATTTTTTGTCACGTTACGAGCATCAGAGTCAAGTGATAAAAAGCATCAAATAAAATTAAGAGCTGCCTGATTGTGTAAACCAAATACGAGATCACGATAAAAATAATCGGAAATATCCAGAATTTGTTTGATGTAAATTAAGAAGTGAAATATCATACATTAGAAAGGGAAACTCAACTGTCTTTTACAGATATTTTAAAATTCGTTTTCCAAGAGGTTAAATAGAACAAAATTGATCACTAGTTTGGGTGATATGATAACAAACCATTTGTTTAACCTATGCTACATACTTTATATCAATCAAATTGAAACATATTTAAACCATTGTACAACACGCCTATTCTGACTATTGTCACTGCTCCTGATTGCCATTAGTCATGCATCGCGGGTACCGTAGCTCGCAAATCAAAACATACCGTGCCCTGATTGTGCCACGGTTACACAAATGACAATCGATTAAATGTGTTCCTTTGGCGCGTTTAAAAATCAATCACAAACTGCAACCAATGCCACACCGTTCCAGTTGTCGAGTAACGTGACCTGTTTCATATCACAATCGGTTTTGCATAAACGTTCTGCCCCTTGCTGCCAGCCCTGCTTTCGCCCGGGATTGGGCTTGCAATTTCAAACGGCATTTGAATTAGTTTCCAACATATTGAACAATATGTGCAGCGGTGAAAGCAAAACAACTACAGACAGCAGCTACAGCAACAAAAAAAACTGCATCCAGAGCGGTTTCACACCGGTGTCGATAACGAAATGGAGTGCGCGGGATAGAAACGTTTGAATAAATTGATCAATAAACGACGCTTTGCTAATTGTTATTTGTTTTCCACTGCACTTCCGCGGCTCTGGCTCATCCCGTCCAGACGGGCCACGGACTGACTGACGCAACGGGCACTTGTGCCGCGCGAAGGTGAGCTCTGTGAACAATTATACTGAGCGTAGGTAATGTGTATAATTTTATAAGGCCCGGCAAACCCATAAGGCTCATGCAGAAGCAGTACAATGTAGAACCGTTATTGCAATTTGCTTGCCACAGTTTGCACCGTTCACTTAATATGCTCCAAGCCTGATGGCTGTTTCTAGCTGTATGTTGTGTTACTTTTACGCAGCAAAAGCAGCCTCACTGTAGCACTGTATGATTGCCAATTGAAACCTTTCTCCCGTGACACATCGTTACTGTGCCCACCTTTCCCAGCGCTTTGATGAACATTGGCGTCCGTGGGAAGCGATGTTGTGCTAAAATGAAATTAAAATTTCATCATTCTCCGAAGTTTGTCCCATCGGCAGGCACAATTGCTTGTGGCCAAAGAGCGACCAAAGGGCTTGTACGCTTGTGTGTATGTTATTTTTCTTCCTTCCTGTTGGTTATTTGAAACTGATTTTCGCTTTCCGACCGATCAGCCGGATGATGGATTGTTTTACAGATTCCAACTGACGGTTGGTAAAAACGCGAAAAACGACAAAAAAACTTTTACCACACTTACTAGCATTGCTATTTTATCCATTTTGCTAGAGATGTCGGGACAGGATCACGCTGTGGCGTAACGTCACACCAAAGTACACAATCACACGCACTCACGCACAGCAAAAGCGAACGATAAAATGAACAGAAAATCGCACAAGCACAAACACGCGGATCCGCTGTTTGATGATGTACGAAGCAGTTAAACGGCTTCAGAAGTTATTTGATAAATAAAGAAACAAAACGACACATCGATCGTGTTGCACACCGTCGCATGCACCAATCTAACACACTGAGGCACTAAAGCGTGCACTTCAAACGTCTTCGCTGACTGGAGCTGGCTAACAGCCCGTTTAGACGATACCAAGCGACCGCTGGGTGGATGTTGAGCCACCACAAAACGAACTAAATCACTGGCCCGGTCGTTGCCGATGGTGCAAGCTTTTATAGTGCTTAGGAGTGTGTCTACTAGAAATACATAAAAATTACCGCGAAAAGCATGCTTATCAGTGCGGGGTTCGGTTGATATCTTTTTCCCCCATTCTTTCTTTTGTTTGTAGCAACAGATAAGCGAAGGTAAAAGCAACCGAACGCCTCCCTTCGATCACAGCTGATGATGGCTAACGCCGCGGGCTAGGGCGCAAGCGCAAAGGATTCCGCGCGGCGAAAGGCTGATCTTAAGCTCCCATTAAGAAATTGTTCTTCCCATTGCAAACGCAATGACGCAAGGAGGGATTAACGGGGAAAGGAGTGAGACACTGCTGCACTTAGCCCTAGCGAGGGCGAACAGGAGCCTGGTGGTCGCAGGCTGTGCTAATGAGTAGGATGAAATAAATCACTTTCATTGCTGTTTTCGAGAAAGCTGTTTTCGCTTGTCCATTCATAAAGAGCAGGGGCGCGCTTACTTTTACAGCAGCACAATTACTTCGAAAGTCGCCCGCAATCTCTTGCACAAAGGGGTGGCAAGGGGTATAAATCTCTTTGCCCACTGCTGCAGGAAGGATCGCAGAATTGAACGCCAAGCTCGCTTGGTATGTGGGTTTAACTTTGCTGTTTAGAGATGATAATCTCCCAAGGTTTATCGATACGGTCGATGAATATTGATCTAGTCAGCCGTCCACCATCGCATCCCCCCCCCCCCCTCGGGAGTAAATAAACAAACTGCCCATCGGGCATCCACTGTGACACGGACACGGTAATGGGACGTTATTCGTGCCGGTGGATTAGTGTTCAATTCGCTGGAAAGCTCCCGAGGGCTGTACTGCACGAACGTGGGCGCTGGCTGGGCCACTTTGGAGGTTGCTGAAGCGGTATTCTAAAATCAACTGCAATTAATTATGGCTACTTTGAGTGCGAAGTTAGCGCTTGGGAAAATTTCTCAGGACTCACGTCTTCAGCATGGTGAAGCACGAATCGTCCCTTTTGGGAGGGAGTTTGCGCCCATATTCAGCGAATAATGGTATCGATTACGATAATCATGCAGTGGGGAAGGGTGATACGGGTGAGACTAGTAAGTGGTCGTGTTGGGATAAGGGTGTGTATCGGTTCCGTAACATCGAGCACCCTAATGTATCGAACAATTAACCTCTTTAACTAATTTAACACATGACCGGTGCTGAATCAACACGCTGGCTCAAGTGGCTTCGCTTCAAGTCGAAGAGGCGCTTGAAATACCAAAAAACAGGGTGTATTGTAGTGTAGGCTGCAACAACAAACGGATACAATCGATTCGCGAGCTGTTCTTTCGATTTGTTTCACTGCAAAGGTTTATGTGTTTCATCGATTGTTTGTGTGGTTGTGTGTGCGTTTCCTGCCTGTGTATAAACTTGCCAATGCGAGACCAGAGTGTGGTGTGAAACCGCCGCGGGGCCCGGGTGGAGCAAAGTGGATGCTCAGTTATGTATGCAAATGTTTATTATCGTTCATTATGATTGTCAGGCTTGTCGTAAATTATTAACAACTCCTTCACTCTTCCCGACTGCTGACGGGTGGTGGGTGCGGCACATACTAGTTGTTCCTTTCAGGTTAGCAAACATACCGGGCCGCCGTGCGAAAGGATACAAAGTGCCCCCGAAACCGTACCCTACTTCCTGCCCTTGCACCACCAACACCAAAATGCTGAAATGACAAGACGCTATGTGTGATCGCTTCGGCAAAAGGAATTAATTTTAAGGAGGCTGTGGTGTGGGGCTTTTGAAAATTTCCTAAAATTGACAATGAAATTAAGACACTATGGCTGTGTGCGTGACAGCCCCAAACGTTAAGCATCGAGAAGCTGTTGTTGTGGTTCATTAAACGGTAACCGAAAGTGGATTGAATAGTGACGCATTGGATGGGTCGGGTGTGTGGTCCGTTACACGTTAGTTAGTTTGTATGCCTGAGCAGTTCTTATTTCAAATCGGCAAGGGATTTACATTCGGCGGATTCGTTTTTCACTCAAAAGCGTTTGATGTAACGAGCTGAACGTTCCCGGAAGATGATGGTGGGCGTTGGCGTGGAATCTTACTTCAAAAACTCATACAAACAAATCGCGATAATGGTAACAAGAATTCCTAGTTTCATATCATCAAAACAAATGGATCGTTAAAAAAAGAATTTCAGATACGGTGGCTAAAAGTCAATAGCGAATGAATCATCAGCTAATCAGTTCGCTTCAGGTTTCGATCGTTATCAACTGGATTAGTGTGGTTATTTTTAAACTTATCGCTTTCTTGAAGGCCCTAAAAGTCATGCTGAAGCCTAAAGCCAGTTAAATCCATCGTACAATAGAACTAATGAATAGCAAGGTTTTCAATTTGATTGATAGCGCAAAGCCATATTACGGTGAATCATTGTCGACTATAGAGCAATCAAGCTGATTACTTGTGCTTTTCTATTAAAATGCTAGGTTGGTATATTTTGATTCTATATTTTTAACGGAAAAATTACCATTGGTGATCCGTGGTGTTAACAGATGTGGTCAGCCAAGGAATTTAATTTGGTATGGAATAGCTTATTACAGCAAATCGAGTTTAATCGTGTTTTTGAGAACGACTCTCGATGCAAGAATTGATACAACGGATGTATCAAACAAATTAAATTTTTGGTAGCCCAGGATAATGCCTCGGAAGAACTAGATGCAAAAAACTGGATGCAGAATTAGATGAACCTAAAAAAATATGCAAAAATCCTTTAACAAGTTTGGAACGCCTGATAGATGAACATAAATTGATGCATTGGTGATATTTTTGTTAAAAAAACTTTAATTGTGAAGTGGACACTTCATTTTGTAGAATTTTAGATATTTTTTCCATAAAGCAATCTTCTGATTTTGTTATGTTTTTGGTTCTGCTCATTCATGACCATAAAACAAACAATGTTAAAAAAGCAGTAAAGCAAGTAAAGCTTCTCACGAACAAAGAAATGGATCTTTGGCTACTTGGAATGAAACTTTCAACCAACTTCAAAAATGCCAGTGTTCTGACCGATAGAGCCCTTGGCGCACACTCACTTTACTTCCATCACAGGTGGAATGTCATAATCAAGATGTGTCGATGATGTAAATTCAGTAATTCTAAAAAGAATTTTAATTAACTGCAAACATTATGTTCATTATAAAGATATATTGCACAACGTGTACAAGTTATATGTTCTAAGTCAGGCATGAGCAACACGGGGCCTGTGGGCAAGCATTTCCCAGAAATATGTCATAATAATAATTGAAAGCTGTATTCAAATTCTTGTACTAGATCATCGTTTTCTTTCTTATTTGGTGCAATAATTGTACTCGGCCATGGTACAGTCGTATCATGAAGCC
>AXCO02009736.1:0-11942 GCA_000473525.2 Anopheles melas
TGTGTGTGTGTGTGTCTACAGCCCGTGGGACAGTGTCTATGGGGAAGAGCGGCAAATAGCAGTTCGTTGGAGTGGAGTTTTAGTTCCGCTTACGGTGCGGTCAAATGACACTGCAGAAAAAAATCGACAAACTGGGATAAGATTTATTTTTATGAACGTTCGCTACACGGCGTGAACACTGCGGGTGACTTAGGCTAGCCTTGCGAACGGTGTCCTCTTAGCATGGACGAGGGCCTACAACCATTCTCTATACGCCCAATGAAGCTCGCATCTGCAAAGCTTCAACCTGATCCCTGTCAATAAAAAGCTGATCATAACGGTCAGTTTACGACTGCTCTTCACAGTCTAACTGGTTGAGGGACATATGTGTGGATCGACAAGGGTACAAGTTCAATGCTCAATCTCTTTCACTCATCCGCTTGGTCCTGGTACAATAATATCTTAACAATAAAAATGCCTCTGGCATAGCTGAGGGCTATTTTAATGACGAATGAAGTACATTGACACTTGCAAGTGTATCACTTTAAGTCACCATGTGTTAGAGTGAAATTTAGAAAGTATATCTCTGCAAAGTAATTCTTATCTCAAAAGCATATCTCAAAAAACGTTTTGGTAAATCAGAAAACTGTTGCTTTAAAAATTGTCCAATAATATACACACTGTCCATCCATCCACTGTCTCATGTGTTCATCACATCCACTCGAACACCCTTGTAATCTCTTGTAAAGAACACGTTTCTAAACATAAAATACCAATCCCCATCAAATTCTTGCATGCACCAACGAACCCACTGCGTCTCCAAATGATGCCTTCGGGATGAAGCTATAACCCGATGCACAATCTAACTCTCCGCACGTTTAGGGAAAACTTGTATCTTCCCGTGATTGCTTACGACTGACCTCAAGGGCAAACCAACAGGCAAGTTGAAGCATAAATTCTAAAGTTGTGCTTTTTCCTGCTCAGCACAACATCGGAGCCCCATTCGTTTCAGCATTGATCGATCGGCTCAATCGGACCGTTGCACAAGAGCGGGATATGGGCGCAGAGAATCTTGCGCAGGAGAATTCGATTTTGAATTTTATGATTAAGTCGTAAAACTTCATAGCTGAACCTTGGGCCGTGGGGTGTGCTGTTGTAGCCCGAGTGGCCCTCGGGGTTTCTCAACCGCCCGTGCAGCGAGCAACATCATGAATTCTACCTTACGAGAACGGCGCAGGATAATGAGATTGTCGAAGGTAAACGGGAGAAAATTAAAAACATATTCCTAGAATTTTTCATTAATCTTCCTGATGATTTCAGGGGCGTAAAAGAGCATACGATAACTTAATGAAATCAAATAAAATTCCTTTACACTTGCGCAATTCTACGATTTTGCACAGGTTTTTTTTCAGAGATATCATTCTCTTGGCAGAATCCTAATATATCTAAACATTACCCCCCATTTGTCCTCCGACATTCCAATGCACTAAGCATCACAAAGTTAAATGTTGAATATGACTCAACCCCCATCAGGGAGTGAAAACAAAGCTTCAACATTAGCTAAGAGCATGTACCTTCACGACTTCTTAACTCCCACCGGGGCCCGACACTGCACACATTACAACTCTGGCTAAACACGAACCGACCATGTTCTTCCCTGATCAAAAAAAAAACACAGTAGCGTTTTTTGATGCACTCCTTCCACCCACTTCCGCCGAGGTGATTCACACACGGTCACATTCCGAACCGGATTGGAAAATGAACCGCCCGCAAAAAAAGGGCCAAACCGGTGCAATAAATTAGGAGCTTTATGTGTGCATCTTTTGCTTGGGTAGAAATAATGATTTTAAAGGAAAAAGAGGAGGATTCAGAGGAGGAGGGGGTCCATTCGCAGGCATTCGCTTCGGTTTGCCCTTTTTTCCAGCTGCAAATAGAGGGTGGAAAGATGAGATCTGCTTGCACTTGTTCGTGCATTCGCAGTGTGTCGTCCTCCAATTCCGCTGCCCTGCCGTTTCGAGAAGTCAAGGATGAGATTTTACACTTCAGGGTTTTAGAGCGTCCGCAGCCCGATGGGTGGCCGTGTCGGTTCATTAGTTGGACCGAAGTGGGGGGGGGGGGGTTACGAGCTTCTACTTCTTCCCCGTAGCCCGTTAACGATTTGATTTCACAGTCTTTATTTCGCATGCAACAGGGCAATGCAATGGGCACCAGTAGCAGCGACGTTTGAGAGAAGTGGAAACTTTTGTCGTTAGCTTTATCACCGTGATTTGGGAGTGCAGAGTGTTGCAGAAAGACTTTAGTAAACTTTCTTCATAAATTGTGCATATTGAAACTAATTAGAGGTACAACTGCACGAGAAATGGATTAGAAATGATATCCTACCCAGAATTGATATAGATATAGGGTAAGTCGTTTTGCACGATGACTATTAGAAACTCTTTGAACATTTACTTGAATATTTTACCAGGAATAAGTGTGGAGAGGCATCAAGCACATTTAATGCATAATAAGCTCCAATTTTAATGAACGCAAAGCTTATTTTTGCAAGAATAAATTGAAGAATGCTTCTAACCATTACCCGAAACTATGTCAGACATCAAAAACCAACTACATGAAGTAACCCATTTCATATTCATAACCATTCCAATACTCCTTTCGTCAACAAAGAATCCTTACCTGCCTGCAAACACTCTTCCCCTCAATACTAATTTCATCTCGCTGTTCACGAAAAACGTCCTCTATCGGACTCACGGGCTCCGCTCCACCGCACCATCCATGGCAGCGATGCACTTTGTGACAGTGAGTAGCGCACTGCAGGATGTGCAATTCCTCCATCCCAACTTCTCTACCGACAACCTTCTCCCAGCTCCGAAAAAAACCGCATGACAAATAGGTCACATTGGGCGCACCCTCTGTGAGCTGTGGGCTGGACCTGTGTCCTAGATTGTGCGAAACGAGACGCCACGTCCTGGCCAAGGTTAGGACATTTCCACCGACCGACCGTGACGCTACAAACTCCACGGTTTTGGCGTGGTTGTTCCGTTTTTGTTACAACGTAAAACTGCTCACACTACCCGTAGGAGTCCTTTTTTTGTTTTGTTTAAATACAACCAGCACACCGCACCGTGGGAGGGCTATTGCAGCCGAGATGGGGTGTGGTGCAGCACTAAAAACACACAGAACAACACACAGTGACGCAGCTATCACGAAACTGCATCGAACAGTTACGACGATAGCCCCAAGAAGTGCACCCAAGGACGTCCACGGTCCATCATTGCTCTGGGCGGCAGGTCTTTGTGTGTCGATACAGGGAGCAGTAGTTGAGGATATTTTATAACCGCTTTAAAGTAAACTTTTCGTACGTGCTCCAATGCAAACCGCTTGCCGTTAACTGTGTGTCGTGACTTTATGGTAAATGTAATCTACATTCCATCATGTTGCTGGTAATCGCCTTATCTCATCGCAGCTCCGGAGCTACAGCTGTCACACCATTCGCAGACTCAATTAGCAATTATCCATCAAACTGTAGGCGAAATGACAGCTGGAAGGATGCACTAATGTCACTAACATTCTACTCATTGTCCTGCCAAGAAAGAAGGATGACAATCCGGTTCACACACTAAACTTTCCCGATCTCAATCTCGATCTCAAATTAACAAGTAACAACTTACATCGGTATGCGTTCGGAGCATCCTGTCGCTCGCTCTCTCCTGTTTTCTTCCTCAAACGCAATGCAATCCACTGTCAATTCGTCCTTGACGTTCCTATCGATGTGTTGCGGCCCGTGGGACGCACTTCACCAATCCCCGCACGACAAACAAACAGCAGAAGGGAGGGCGTAAAAACACTACTTTGACACAAAACTTTCCCCATTCTAGCACCAAACCAAACCATTAGCCTTGTTCCTGTTAGCTAACTAGTCGTTAACATTTCCCTGCCCTTTTCGATGCACTTCGCCGTTTACCCCTCCCGTGTCCAGCAGTGCGCGCTGTGTCCATAAAATATCATCAAAGTTTAAGCCATCCCCGTCCACCGTGCTGATCCTCTCTCTCTCTCTCTCTCTCTCTGCTGCCCAAACGTCGGTTCCATTTTCCACGACTGGCTGCACTTTGTTCCCATTCGAATGAACAGGACCGCCGACGCGCGCACGCAGCCAGTATTGTAAGTTTGCGCGGGATGGTGTGTTCCATTTATTGTGCACTGATTACCATCGGGATCAGTGGCGATATTTGCAGGACGATGGTGCCAGGAAACGCGCTGCAAAATGGGAAATGGAGCAGGAGCACACAACGGTTTTGCTAAGTAGCTGCACAAAGTGATAATAGAGGACACATCGCCGTGCGCTGATCCTTCGACACATAAATCCAATCGACAATAGGGACCGGAAGCCCTGCTAATGATGCCAACAGGGGTTGTCCTTCGCTGCTTTGTGGCGGTTCGATTTTGAAGGACTTTGAAGGACTTTGCGCAGGAGTGAATTATCTGTTGATAGAAAGTGTTCTTGTAATGGATTGCACTGTTCAATTTCTTAGTTATGGAGTTATGTTCAAGAATAAATAATCAAATTAAACTGAAACACAATACGCAAAAAAACAATAATGTCACAAACAATCCTGTTTAATGCTATTCCATTCAGGCAACCGAGTATGATTAATCGCACTCATCAGAGATAAACATTTAACGAAGGTGCAAGTTTAAACCACACGAAAAAAATGCATGCTCTCGCTCTTTCTCTCTATTGATGACGGTGCAGGAAGATTGGTTAAAGTAATTCGATCCGCCAACAAATTCCATCCGCCGCCCGACGAGACAACGGCAGAGGAGACGAAACGGGCCAGAGTCAGAACCGCCGTCGAGCGCCTTTGCCTTCCGTTCTCGAAAGCCCAATCAAATTCCAGACAGGCTTATGGTCGTCTACTCCACCACCAACCGACGGTTTCGCATCTCACGCATTCTCTCTCTCGTGTTCTCTCTCTCTCTCTCTCTATCTGCCCCATTGTGATGGTTATCCTTTTAAACTGCGAATGACGACAACTCGGCAGACAGGCCGTTGCCCTTCGTTGCTCTCAAAAAAAAAAACATAAGCACACACATACACACCAAAATTCTTTACCCCCAAGGACGAAGTACGGTAAACGGTAAGGATTCTCGGTGTCGCAAGGGAAGATGGAGCCGGCCGTAGAATGACAGAAGCGCCAAAAATGATGTTGCAAGCATGAAAAAGTTCTCCGATAGCATTCTTCTGTCTGCTTTTTGTGTTCCGTAAAACAGGTGTCGAAATTTCTGCATAAATTATCTGTTGCGAGGGAGTATTATTTCCTTTTCTAAGAGCTATTTAGAATATCCTTGCAGCATAATTAACTTTGACACAAGTTTCGCCCTTTCAAGTCATTTAATTTCACACGTTAAAGTTGAACTTGCGTAGAAAATTAACTTTTTTCAATTCATACCGCGTTGCAGCGACACGCATCAAAAATATCTCACACACACACACACACACACACACACACACACACACACACACACACACACAAATTGTGTTCATTCGCACGGCACGGTAATAAAACATATCATCCGCCACCCAAAATCGAACAGAAACGGCCACGACTACGAACAACACGGCCGCCCAGACGAATCAGGAAGAAGATTTTGCGGAAGCTTGGCACGGCTCGGCACGGCAGTGACAAACACCCGCGAGAGAGGCCGGATGTTGGCAGCAGGAGAGTGCCGAGAGTGGAAAGCAAAAAACATCGTCCAGCCGTCTGCGGCCGAATTGGTCCAATGAACCTGCGACCTCTAGTCAAGGACGTCTTGGGCCAGACAAAGCAATCCTTAATAACAATAATAACAGCAGCAGCTGCGCCGTACTTCCTTCCCGAGTTCCGGCAAATAGAAACCCGGACTAGCTCTGCCACTCCTTCCCCGAGGAGGATGGAAAGGTGGGAGTGATGCAAGAGAGTGGTTGTTAAAAAACGAAAGGAAGTGAATTTCGGAAAAGCTTACAGGCCAAATGAAAGAAGTAAGCTCGATTTCTCCCATCGTACAGGTCCTTTTGTTGCTCAAACGGTTGTTACGGTAGAAATCGAAAAGTCTTTACAATCACACCGAAATGCGAGAACGACAGCCTTCACATTCACATCCAACTTCCTTGGCGCGTGCGAAAGCTCGAGCGAAAGCTTTTCTGCCGAAGAGTTCTTACAGGCCGCAGATTCCGCCGTTCGGCACGCTGGAACTCACCTGCACCTGTGTCCTGCACCAGAATGCGATCTAATAAAGACGAATCGAGCCGAGCGTAAGCGCTCCGGTTCGCCACTGTGCCAAGGACGAAGGAGAGTGCTTGTATCCTTGCCGGAGCATGAGTTCCGTCTGGGCGCTGTGTTGTGACGGGTTTGGAAACGTTCTGAGAACCGTTCTCCATCTCCGCCCGCACGGAGAAATAAAAACAAAATCCACCACTCCCCATCAGCTACATCATCTTCGCTCCATCCTTGCGTTACTGGTCTTCTGGCTGCTCCCAACGCAACCACACGAGACAATCATTACGCTCTCGTCAAGGATGCGAGGATTTATCTCGAGGCAAGCCGGTGTGTGCTCCGAAGCTATTTCCGTGGACCGAACGTAAGGGTCAAGGACGTTTGAATATCAGACGATGGTAAATGGAGATGAGTACCAATTCGAGCAGCCTTCTACGTCACCAAACATAATATAAACATTCCACAAGCAATGAATACAAATGCACAATTGAGTCTACTTTGTAATTTAAAAAGGATACGTTTTGCTCTTATTTTATCATCCCATCAATGTTTCAAATACGAACTCTCACCCCAAACTTGTTCTTTATTCGTAGCAAACATCCATCAAGACGCGGGATCCTTCAACACAATAAGTTCACCCATCATAACAAACAACCCCTTCAGAGTTCAAACCGCCCAGCCACTCGGGGGGGGCCGTTGTTGAGCGATGCCAGAAGCTCCTTCGTCCTTCACCAACGACGGCACAACCGCCAACAAAGAGAGATCTGACTAGCAATCATGCGTCAAAATAAGATGCCAACCATTTATCATGCTCAAAAACCCGTACAAACAGCACCGGCCGCCAGAGCGCCAGATTACGCCACTTTCGGATATGATACGAGCGGAGTGAACAATATTACGTGCTGTGTTGTTGTTACTTTATACAACAACTACACAGCCCGCCAGAGTTGCCTTAGCCCTGAGGGTGAAGCTCGCCAGCAACGAAAATGAAACCTGGAAAAGCACTTTGCTAGAATAACAGCAAAGTTCTTTGCCGCCCAAACGAGATAGGCTGACCCTTTTTGCGAGGATGACAGTTTGTGCGAAGCTAACTATCACACAAGCCACGGTAGAAACGATGTTAAGGACTTGCCAAGGACGTATTCGCAATGGTGCGAGATCATTTAGATTAAGCGTGTTACGGAAAGCAAGATCTAAACTGAAACAATTCACAACAAATATGGTTGAAGGATTTGAGAACATGGTTGAACAACTAATGATTATGATTATGATTATGATTTATGATCTAAATCAAGAACTACAAGCCAGCTTTTCTTTTACTGCACATAAATGGACTTACGAACGTATCAAAGCATATTGGACTTTCTATAATCCGAGGAATGCTTTGGGAGAAGATGCAATCTGTAACTACATTGCGGAGTTGAACTCATGACCATTTGCGCAGACGACCGAGCGCTTCACAACGTCACCATGAAGGCGCTCATCAATTACTACATTATTAGCGCCTTTTAAGCAACAATCGGCGAAGAATTTAATTAATGGTCTTTAAACGCTTTTTAATATTACAAACAAAAGCTGTCGTACTTCTTTTTCTAGTCCCGTTTCATTCCAGTATACTCTTTACCAAATATAAACTTCTAAAATAGCATTATTAAACCAAGAACAGCACAGTGCATAGACATAGGTGAACCGCGCGGCCAACCAACCTGACCACACATAAACTATTACCTAGAATGCCGAAAATAACACAAAGGATATGCAGGAAAGGCACGCACGAGAGGTAGAAAATTGAACCTATCGGACCAGCAACCAGCAACGGTGCGGTAAAAGAAACGGGACGAATCATGGAGGGCAACATACTACGATCGCACCGCCATGCCCGACCTACGCCAACATTCATTTCGATCCATTTTTAGCATTTATATTGTTTATCGTTCCTTCGCTTCTCTGCAGCTTGTTCGCTTGTTCAGAGCAGTTTGCCAGAATGGCGAATTATTATTACGCATTATTTTTTGTTCGGTTCACATCACACACCGCCTGCATTCCGGCGTACATTCCTTTGCTCCATTTAGCACTTTTCGGGGTTTCTTGCTTCAGCTTCATTTGGCCGCTTTACGATGCTTCTTGCAACCCCCTTCTTAGTTGCATTCAAATGGTTGGCTGTGTTCTAAGAAGCCCCCGAGCTAGGGACTTCATTTGCCAGTATTTGTTTACGATCCATTATAAGTTTTTTTCTCTCTCACGATAATCACTACACTCTACTTTGGACGAAAGAGCAGCAGCTTGATAAGATTAGCTTCCTTTTTCATGAAGCGCTAATGTAACATTACTGTTTAACGTCATTACAAGCGGGCAAACAGTACGAACGAATGGATAAATAATATTACCCGTACGCGTCTTTGACCTCTGCTGAAGGAATAGAGTACACACATATCTTGCTAAACTTCACATAGCCTCACTAAATACGTGGAGTGGGGAGGAAAATGTAGAAAGCGCACTGATTGCAGCAGTAGTGCCTTCCATGCCGGCTTCAAGTAACGTCCACTTGCCACTCCGGTATGTATACTACGAAAATGCATCGACGTTCTCACTCTCTCTCTCATACTGTGCCTGAAATCCGATTTAGGCAACGCCATGCATGACCTCGAAAATGTTCAAAGACTACATAACGCTCCTCGCTATGTACTGTACCCGATGCACAACGATGATGCACATTCCAGCCCTGCATACTTCCACAGACATCTAGCATGGACGATAAGGAAGTTTACGCCTCACCAGGTGCCTCCATCAGATAAATGTGTTTGAAAAGTGTTTTTAAAACAACATCCAAAGGCAATATTTACATTGAAAAGTTAACGCGCTTCATGATTTTTCTTCTTTACGCACAAGATAACGATAAGCAACCCACGCTTTGGATCGATTTCATCACATCCGTAGTTGTCGTAGGTTCGGCATTATGTACTCAATCCTTTTGGTCGTCGCAATGGCAACGTACGCTCAAACAGGGCAAAACCAGCGCCGTTTGATGTTAAGATGAACCGGCAATATACCATTGCGAAACACTTCGCTAACCCCGAGAAACAAGTTATGTTTAAACTTGCGCGGGAGGAGTTTCCTCGCTCGCTGCCTCTTTCGCTCCCTGTGTTCCACCACTCTGTTGTTGTTGATTTTGTTAATAAAAATTTTAACAATCCGTACCGTACCCACCTGCCCAAAATCGATACTAACTTCATTTGAAGGCATCCACACTCTGCTCTGGCATCCGTAATGGGGTCAACAGTCGGGTCAGCGTATCCAGCGTAACCTGGCTGCACCCGGTAAAAGCAGCACGTGAGCGGGGCCGGAGGGCCACAAGCGACCTTGCGACGACGGAGGATACTTTCTCTCTCTCTCTCTCTCTCTCTCTGTCTCACTCACTCTTTCGCACTCATTTTCACACCATCGGGAGCGGCATTCTGGTGCAATGGAATGCGCAAGGACATTCCACTGCAAAATTCCACCAAAACGCCGCCACACAGCAGCAGGTGAGACGACAAAGCAAGAAACCACCGAGAGCGAAAGAGCCACACAAACACGAGGAGGGAAAGTTCATTCTGGTGCTGCTACAAACGTGACCTAAGCTGGGACAGTCTTTTTTTGTCCTTTTTTGGGGGGGTGAGCATGCTTTTGTTTTTATATAATAATAAGCGCGCACACAGCCCAACGAGCCCAAGGAGCTTGGGGCTTGGGGATAATGCAAGGGAATTTTCGCTGGAAGGTTAATGTTGCAATTTTGGGAGGTTCTCCACCCAGGGGGTTAACGAACAACCCGTGTTGTTGGGATGACCATGAGCAGCTTATCCCTGCTGAGATAATCGAATGTCGGTTCGAAGAAATCTTAACGGCTTGACAGTAACACGAACCAACAAATTATCCCCAAAAAAACCCAATGAACTGTGTCCTCTTGTCCCAAAGTGTAATCCAAAACAACATCTTTTGGCTCCCGAGTGGACCCGAAAATTCTTGCCCGGCTTCCCCTATTCCCCGTTCCTCCACCATCACCGTATATGTTCAATGATCTCGCCAGTTTTTGCAAAAATGAACTTGCGTGAGGCATTGCCCTAGGTCAGGCACCGTAGGCAAATGTCATCGATCGATCCCTTCGAAGCCGGTTCAGGGCGTGGTGGTGATGCAATGCAACCCAATGTGCCCGAAAGAGGAAAAACAAAAACGGCACAGCACAGTATGTTGGGATCCATCATGTGTACATAGCGCGGGAGCGAAGGAGCGAAACAATGCGGAAAGCAACGAACTTTTGGGAGGCTCCCGGTAAGGACAACGATCTGCAACCGGGGAAATGCTTTACTCCCCGAAGGAAGAATACAACACGATGGAGGGAGATTTATGTTTCATAGAAAGAGCCTTTCTTGTACCTATTTGGAAAAAAACGATAAGAATGTCGCGGTACATAATGCTGAGATATTTATCTGGGCGAAAGTAATAGAATATGCAAAAAAAAACTAAAAGTCTCTATAAATATAAAGAAAAAAAGGAAAAAAACAAAATGGTTTCTTGTCCTTTTAAGCGCGAAAAGGATGCATGTCATTTTCTTTTTTGCACCAGCAAAAAAAGGGCTGGAAGGCAACCCTTGCCAGTGCTAGGGGCGCGATGAAAGCAGGAAATTGAAAGTGATTTTTTTTTCTGTTAGTGTGTGTATGTGTGTGATTGCTGTTTGCATCATCCGCCCCATAACTGCAACTGCGCGTTTTCAATAATGCAACCGCGCGTTACACTGGACTCACCTACACATAGAGATAGTGAAAGAGAGAGCGAGAGAGAGAGAGAGTCACTAACGCACACACCCACACAATCGCAATCGAATGAAGCATTTCCTAATGATTCGCTTACATACTGCAGAATCATAATGCATTCTCACCGTTCGCGTTAGATAGCACAATCGGTTTCCTCCGCCTTCTCTTCCACAGTTCTTCACCCAGCGAAGTAAAGGAATGCACCACCGGAACCAGACCTGTGACTCTGCGTGTGTGTGTGTGCCGTCGAGGTCGTCACACAAATCGATGATGCCATCGGTGCTCGGTGGAGCTGGACAGGATTCAAGTTCATTGCCTTTCCGGGATGAAAATAGAAAACTCGGGAAATGCAACCATAGCCCGTCTCTCTTTCTCTCACAAGCTATGTTTGCCTGCTTTGATCCGCCGTCGTTCCATCCCGCTGGGAAGAGGAATTTCGGAATGGAATAATTGAATGCTGCGCCGGCGCGAGTCCCCAAAACCCAACTACAGATGCATTTCTCCTCAGCAAAAATCACCACCCCACCCGCTCGCTTGGTGCATTGCAAAACCCTGCAGGCCCAAGGGGAAGGAAAAAGGGCACACGGCACAGGGTGTGAAAGTGAGTGAGTGTAATTGCGTCATTAGAAATAGTACACACACGCATTGCAAACGGTTACACGGTCGTGACTCAAATAATGGCTTCAAAAATATCGAAAATCTTTTCAAACTAATACAGCAATATTTTAGTAATTTATAATAATCTTTATTACAGCCAAAGACCCACCATTTTCATGATTTAAAGCACCTCAAAACGGCAACCGGTTCTTACCGGACAGAACAAACCGGCTCGTGGCTCGGCTATGCGCTGTCCATTATCTAATCAATCCACACCGGGTTGAGCCCCCCTTCCCGGTATTGGGGGGGGGGGGGGGGGGGG
>KI921747.1:6533-16706 GCA_000473525.2 Anopheles melas
AACGATTTGGCTCTCCTTTTATACTGCCGCGACACGCTATCGGCACTCATAACTCAGTTAAGTAGCGCATCAAAAATGGGAGTAGATAAGGCAAAAATCGGCGATTTCAACTTCAGTACGCCTCGCACATTGAGCCAAAGCCTCTATAAATTATTCAAACAACAACAATACGCCTCGCACTCTTGCCGATGACACATCTAGCGCATGCATTGAGCCAAAAACAAAAAACACACACAATTTTTTTTCCTATTTGTATGTCCTGCGGTGTACCAATGATTAGTAAATTTTCTTCAATTCCGGAGTCGGATCGATCTGATTCCGGACTGGCTTGGAGTCGGAGTTCCGGCTTTTGAAAGCGGTGGCAGAGTTGTGGAGATTGTCATGGTGAAAAACTGATCTGGACTCGGGGTGAGTTTGAACAAGTCCGGTCAAGCTTGTATTGTTAAAAAAGAAAGACATTTAGCGGAGATGGAGGGGGGGGGGGTTGTCTCGAACCAGATCCAGACTCGATCCAGATGTTGGATCCAGGTCCTGACTCGATCAGACTCATTCGGACACGTTAGCAATCGCCGGACTCGTTCGGACTCGTTCAGACTTGTTCGAAATTCCGGAAGAAATTCGAGTCCGGAATTGAGGAGTCAAATCCGATATTAATCGGTATCAGTTTTTGCAGAATAAAACAAAATCGAGAACAGTTACAGGATCGGTATGGGTGCAATATCAGTTCCTGAATCGTTATTGGTTCATGATCGGTTCGTGGA
The DNA here is from genome assembly GCA_000473525.2 of Anopheles melas. Classification (NCBI taxonomy): domain Eukaryota; kingdom Metazoa; phylum Arthropoda; class Insecta; order Diptera; family Culicidae; genus Anopheles; species Anopheles melas. The sequence goes on from KI921747.1 coordinate 7,295, forward strand.
ATGGTATGAATTCATGATTAGTTCCAGAACTGGTTTTAGTTAAGTAATCTGTGCCAGGATGAGTATGGGTTAATTTTGGCGTACACTTCGGAGTAAAAAGGATCTTTGAAATTTTGTTGCATAGTATTTTAACCGGGGTAAATTAACTACTTTAACACAAGAATACACACAAATGTTCCGATTGTCATCATCACCATCACATTCAATTTAATCATGTTTATGCTGTGATTTTAAAACGAATGTTCATTAGTTCGATTCATAGTATGAATTTTATTGCATTATTGCTTGATTCCGTGAAGATTACAATTAGTTTTGTGTATTGCGTTCAAAATTTGACGAGATAAAATTGTTAATACTACGAATGCCTTCTATAAAATACACACTCAAATCTCGCATATCAGTTAACCCTGCAGACGGTTCAGTTTCATCACCACCTTTTACGAAGACGCGATTCCTTCCATGCACAAAAATGTCTGTCCATTCTTTCTATATAGAAAAAAACTACGATTATTGATATACTGTTTAGGAAACCTGACACTCCGAAATACAAATCCGCCATATACCAATTCAGACTTTGCAACGCTGCAATTATGCGCTACAATCACAATCAACGTTAAAAAAAAATGATGATACTACATTAACCATTCACAGAATAGTTGTATTCCCGTATTCCTTGTCAAATCCGTTACAAATCTGAGACCTTTACCTTAATTACGTGTGTTTCTTGGTTGCAAGAGTGCAACTTATGTTTACTTTCGTTACTTACTATCATGGCTTCTTTCATTACCAAATCACTAACTTCAGCAAATGTTAGATGAAGTTGTGCATTAAGGTAAACACACACATTGCAGATTTGCTTATCCTTCCCAACCTGCTACTAATTCATCTGTTGCAATGTTTGGACAATAAAGTTTTTGATAATCTAAGATGATAATGTATCCTGCTCTTTAAACCCCTTTTCAAGGATCGATTGAATAAATTAGTTTAGTTTTGATAAATATTGTCATTTAACTCAATTCAACACTATTCAACGGAAATCGAATTACGGATCCATGAAATAGAGAACCCGTTTAAAATGTCAAAACCTATATACAATGCAAATTACCAACATAGTACAACCTATATTTCGTGTTTATCTTTGCTAAACTGAACAAACTCCAACTCCAAATATTGTGCACAATGTGTTGCAGCAGATAAAAAAAAGCCCATTGCCTATTGCCGTATCATCTCTCTATGCACTCGTACAGTCTAGATTCTCCAAATCTCATCATCAACCGTAGATAACCTTCCACTTGCGATGGACATCAAAGGATTTCGCCTAGAAGGTGAATCGACGGGTGATGGTGGATTGTTATTGTCCGAATCTCATATACCATTTCCACCTACTGGTGACGACAGGGACGATGTAGAAGGGCTTGACTTCTGTACGCTGGAACCACTGCTACTGCTACTGCCGCTACTGCCGCTGTTGCCACTGCTGTTGAGATTATTCGCTAAAGCATACATACTGCGAGTTGGTGAACGAACGTTTGATGCCGGGTTATGAAACTTCAGCAGCTCCACCACTGTTATTGCAACCTGTACAATGCCTCGACCTTCAAGGACATCGGCTGCGCAGCACAGAAGATTCTACAATGATAATAATACGAAAATGAATAATACATTTTTTTCCCTCTTTTAGGCAAATTGTTTTCTATCTTATTTTTTCATGATGAACAAAACAACAAACGAAAATCAACAAAACCGTTGTCGAGAAACGCATACACGTAAGATGTATTTTTATTGATTTTGTATAAACTCAAGCACAAACGACAGTCAAAAGAATGTCGTTTTATGGAAACAGCAATGCATGTATAAGCGTGATAATGCTTTTCTTTTGTCGATAAATTAATAGTCATGCTATTAGCATGAGCGGGACATGGTATTAGGGAAAGCTACAACATTTCTTCAATAAAATTATTCTTTCCTAGCAGTCTTAAACGGCGTGTGTTTATAGCATAAGGAAAAGTGTCCGACCAAGAAAGCTATTGTATCTGTGCTTTTAAATTTAATGCAGATCGTTCCTGTGTAATGCAAATTAATAAAGACCCTTGTTAAGTGCACATTTACTATTTTGAATCTTGTGTTGTTTATGGATGCAACTCTTTGCCGAATAATATTATATTCTAATTTTGAATCTAAACAGCGTATACGGTGAATTGAACGAGACGAGATATTTCAGGAAATTGTTCAAAATCCTTGGAATGATGCAATTGATATAACTATTACAAAAATAAAGGTATTTTTTGCAATACAGAATGTTATACACTTCTATAAACTATATTCCTGAATCTTTGTGTTCTATAATCCCCTGAGCACTACTTTTGCAATGTTGTATAGCAATAGTTTTTATGTTATATCAAAACTAGGGTGAAATATTACTTCACTAGGGAATTCAATGCTTCATCTGCATCGGTTGTCATTCAACAACTGTGAAGAGAACATTTATCTGCAATTGTATTTTTATAAGTAACCAAGAAAATTCTGCTCTGTAAATGTTTGGATATTGTCACTATCATAAATTATGTTACTCGGTCAGATTGAAGTTTGCACCCTTTCAGCGTCATTCAGAAACCCTTTGGTTTGCTGTTTGTAAATAAGTGGAAGTTGTCTCAGTCCAGACATATTTTTAAACTAATGCACTTAAACTTAACTTAAGAAGATACAATCGTGAGATGCTCTGCCTTAAAAGATAAAAAATATTCCAAAAAATCGCACGGATACGAGAACGTCAAAACGATTTTAAACTAAATAGCATTCAAAATAATCTAAAAAAACATTACTTTTGTTTGAACTTTCATATTTGGTAAAGAGATTTTTGCGTTTGGAAATCTTGGTAATATAAAATATTACATTACATGGAATGAGTGCAATTTTTACTGAAATTTAATACTTCGCTATTAAACTAAGTTAAATAAAGTACGAGTTCTACTCTGCATTATGTTCGAATAACGCTAGTAGCCATTAACTTTCATGCAGGTTACCGGTACCGTAATAATGTTTACATGTATTAACCAAATACATGTACTTACATTGCATGATTTAACGAAATAAACCTAATACAATGCTCTTTTAATATTTCTAAGATTGGTTGGCTTCATTCGAAAATAAGATTTGCCTTTCACTGTGACACTGATACACTCTTAGCTAAAGGTTAGCGTGCTTAACATTTTATTTGTTATAAGGCATCTCTCATTTCATTTCATTACTCCTCTTTTTTATGTGTATAATTTCCTGCTCAAATTGTTTCTTATTTCCTGTTCTATGTCTCGTCTCTACCATGCACGTTAAACATGCGTTGTAGCCACACATTTGCTTAAGTAATAGTAACTCTCCAACTTTTGATTATTGATTGTATTTTCCTGGCACTAAAAAGCTAAAATTAAATTAGCCAACTAGGAGAAAATTATCTAATCTAATAGATATAGAAGTTATATGTTCATGGAACTGATTTTGGAATTTAAATTGGTAAACACTTGGATAAGTACTGTGCCTCCACTTGGATTTCAAAAGCATTTCAAATATAAAACTATAAAAGTTATTCAAAATAAGTATAGAAAAATACAGAAAATAAATAAATAAGCCTCTTTTAAATTAATTCAAAGCACAAATGAATTGTGTCACTAGCCACTTTGAATGATTCTTGAAGTGATGTCTTGTTACCTCACAGGAAATGAAGTGATGATTTCGAAGCATTGTTTTATCATGACACTAAACATATTGTTTTAAGCAAAAAAAAAGTAAATATTTTCAATGGAATTTCGTAACTGGTCAAATGATGTACTTCACGATATCACTTATTTAAGCACTTACCCCCTTGAATAATACTAAACATTAGCTCCCAACAAACTATTTGTTGTTGGTGGACTAAGAAGCTATCATGCAATATATGTAAATATAAATAATTGTTATTGAACATATTTTAGAATTTTTTCCATCCAGATCTTATTGACCAAAGATAATTATCTTTGTAAATATAGATAATCCATTTCATACTAATTTTCAATAAAAACAAAGACGGTTTCAGAAAAAAATAAACCAAAAAAGATCTTGTTTTGTTATAAGAACACTTTGCCCATTCCATTTTGTAAACACAAATAAACATAGTAGTAAAAATTAACAAACTACGACAAAGGATACAAGTATAAATAAATGACCGTAAACAAAAAAGTTCCTAAACATAGAATTGTTGAAATCACTGGGTGATCGGATTCACGTCGATGAGAATCTTTTTTAGCACTGTAGGGCTCGTTTGCTATGGACACTTGCGGGGTTTCGACAATTTCCGCCTCATTTTTGATAACCGCAGCATTTAAGATGGCAGACGTTTCGCAGTTCAGTATCTTCATACTGCTATTTGCAGCATTTTCAAAAAATTCGATTCTCTTCGTAACCACTTTATGCTCCTCAGTTTTTATCGTATCGGCGTCATATTGAACGATGTTAAAATTTTCGGTTCCACTGGTTTCGGTCTTTGAACTCATTATTGGGGTGTCCAGATCGTTTGACGGTATATGCCGACGAACAATTGAATCGGCCATGGTGGGTTGAGCATTAGTCGGAGTGAAAACTTCACCACCCACATCATCATCACATCCTACATCAACGTCATTCAGATCGTCGTCGCAAGAAGTAACGCTCGTTTCCGAATCTTCGTAATCGCGAAGACCGTAACCCATTTCATCAGCATCGTCGGTGCGACAACGAAACTTTCCAATATCACTGTCGTATTCACATTCTTCGATTATTTCATTCAAATTTGATTGTATGTCGGTTGAACCATGATTTCGACGGTTGGTTCGCGTAGAAGGAAACTTTCGTTTTCTACCAGGTTTAACACTACTCTTGGGAAGATCCAATGTCACTGGAACATTCCGATGATCCTCACTGCCACGGTACGACCTTTGAGTAGGTTGGTCCGAATACTCGAACATCTTCTCGCCGGTGGTTGCTAGGTCACCGACTATTTGCGAACCCTGCTGATCTAATATGCCTACAGTCGAAAAACCATACGATTCCATTATTTCACAATTTAAATTTGTCTCTGGCTCTGTTGAGCTGTTGGTGTTGGTTGCAGCAGCTGTTATGGCTGATACGGATTGCGTTGTTGGCGGTGGCGGTGGTGGTGGTGAACGAGGACGACGAAGAAACCCAAGTGGTGATGGTGAAGGTGGTGATACGCTCTGAGCCACCGGCAAACTCAGCAATGCTGCGATCGTACGATACATCGCTAACGGATTAGGAGGTCTTGGCGTAGGACTTATTTCCTGTGATCCATGTCCATCATCATATCCCGCCTTCCGATCATTATCCTCCAACGGTGTTGACGAGGATTCGGCCACGGTTGGAGGAACGATGTCCTGGCAGGAGCAAATCAACTCCTGCAACCAACACCAATAGCAACAGGATAGAGAGAGAAGAAAGTTAGTGCGCGTTGACGCCTGTTCCGCATTTTAGCGAATAGAACAAAAATCTAACACTAAATGTTTTGTTCATCGGCTAATTGTGCCATGTGCCATAAGCAGCGTTTCTATTACGTTCATCTTCTTGTCCTTTAGCACCTTTTCAGTCATTCATTTTCTTCATTTGTTACCGCTATTTACACACGACATATTTACAAATGTAACTCATACAATTAGCACTTGTTGGAAATATAAATAGATTAGGGACTCAGATTTTGTTTTCACTTGCTTTGCTGGCGCAACTGAATTTTACTTAGGCGCTCTAATGTTACTACTTGTGCAATACAAAACCTAAGATCAATTCAAATTTTTAATAAAATTTACTACACTGCTTTTATTTTTTAAGTTTTTCTTTTTAAATTCATAACTACAGTGAATACATAAAAATAAAATTGTCATTGTTGTGACCTGTAACCCAATAACTTAGTACAAAGTTTTGAAAGGATAATTAATGTGCATTTCTTAGCATTAGTTAATGATATCAATGGGCATCCGACAACTATCCGACAACTATCGAAAGGTAGCTTATGATTGACTTAAACACAAACAACGCAAGTGTCTAATATACTTCATAACACTATTCGACTGGCTACACAACTCAATTTACTGTTCATCTATCTCTTATTTTATTCGTATTTCGAATCGCAATTATAGTTATCAACTAAACCTTAGTATTTTTCTACTAAAGCGATTCGGACTATGTCGATGTGAATTTGTGCAATGTAGACGTCTATTTTGTTTTCAATGATAAATGCAACATAAAGGTGGCAAACAAAGCAAGAATAGAAGAAACAAATCTGAACACACATATAAATAGTCTTTTGGAAGAAGAGAAGGAGAAATCAGAGCTTGAAAACCATTCCCATAGATTAAAACCACCAAAAGACAAAGACCCACTACTTTCGCTTTGCAAAAGATTCCAACAAAGATTAAAGAAACATTTAAAGAATCTCAAAACTCACCTCATCTACGCCTATTTTTCGACAAGCATCCAGAAAATAATCCACGTTTCTTCGACATCGAGCCATGGTTAATTTTGGCTAAAAATGACAATGATACAAAGTTATTTTTATTCTAACTTTAGCATAAATAAAAAATGACAATTTCAAATATTGCTTACCACAGCTGAAGAAGGGACGTGAATACTGCCAACAGATCTTGGTCGAACAAGATTCGCAAGATGGCATAGCACGACACCATCCATTAACGCAGGTGCAATGTCTTGCGGAAGCGACATTTTCAGGCGGGTTTCAATAATTAGCCGCAGTTGCTCAATGAGTTCAGTTTCCTCCTTCTGCTTATCGAACTCCCGACGCATGGTAAAGCTCAACTTTTCGGTAGGCACGTCACGATTCCACGAGACAGTCCTGCAAACAAGAATTATTTTTTCAATTATTTGTGGCGGAAAATAATTATGAGTGGCGGAAGATAGGTCACTCTTTCATATTAACCACGTTTAAAAATAACGTTTTCCACATTCATATACTTACTTATTTGCTTTCTGTCCCGGTTTAGCATTATTTACGTAACCTACTGTCGCTGTCAACGGTTTTTGAGTAGCTCCCGGTGAGCCTAGTCCTCCACTATTTGGAGCCGTTGGCTTTGGTATCGACGAAGGAGGAATATTATTGTGCGCCAATACCCCACTTGTCGACTTGCATGGGCTATTTGGTTTCACATAAGCGTATTCGTTGTTGACACTTCCATTTGCTGAAGACAAAGATCCTTTTCCAGCACCGTTTGAAAGAGCATTTTTACCATGGGATCCATTAGAAACACTAGTGGAAGCTGCTCCTGACGCATGATGATTGCCATTTAAATGTGTAGGTGATTGATTATGATGTAATGAGCCAATGTTGCGAGATGGTATGACTTTCTGCACCGGTCGCTTATTAGGAGTACCTCCAGTACTATCATCAACTGTCGTGCCTTGACTACCGTTTCGATTTGGCGAAAGCAGAGGACTTGAATGGGTGCCAGTTGCCCCAGTCATGTGGTAGCTGCTATTCGGGTTTGCATTAATTTGGTTCATTTTTTGCACGCCTATTGTATGATGTGGCGATACTGGAGAGCTTTGGCTGCTGCTGCTATAAACCGAGGATGACGAGATAGATTTTGTGTACGGCGAAACATTGCTAACCGGTGAGTCCGTCGCCGATCCAGCACTATCTGGTGTCAGCGGATGATCTTTGGATCGGTAGACTGAGTCAAGGTTACGCTGCTGACGCAATGCTTCCTTGTACTCGCGGTACGTCTGATAATTGGATAGTGTACGGCCTTTGTCATCCGTCTTTGTGCCATCGGGTGTTATGTCTCCTTCAGGCGATATATCATTGCTAAAGGAATACGGATTTACATTATTAAATAATTGAACTGAACCTCGTATATTAACCGGACCAAAAATTTACCTATTGTTGTTCGATAACTGCTTGCGATCCGGATGATGTTCCTGAAATGTGGCATTCTTCCGAAATTCTTCTTCCCAACACACATCATTGCTACCCCCCGTTGTTCCAGGAACGGCAGTATCTACTGTAGATTCATGTGGACCACCGTGGGTCGGATGAGTTGCCAGAGCAACATGTTGTCCACCTGAGGAAGGATTAGAAGCAATCTTATGGTTACTACCATTGGCTGGCATAACCGTGAAACCCGGGTGCAGTGGAGTGGGGGACCATTTTGAAGAGGAAATGGTGAAAGTGTGCGCATCTTCCTCTTGCTCCCAACGCTTACCATCGAACCCACCATCACTAGTACAGTATCCAGAGTCGACGTTTGCTCTCCGATTCCGCTGTTGGCTGTCCAGCAAACAACTGCTGGAATTCTTTGCCGAAAGAGCCGTACGTCGTAATGTTGCATGGCCATCAATACCCGTTTTAGATTTTTCCTCCCGCGACGCTACCGTTTCCAAATACTTGAAGACATGCACCAATCCGCGTACACACAGCTGTTTGAGTGAGCGTATTGAAACAAAAGCAAAAAAACATTAGCTTATTACATTACATTATTGTTACATTAGCATTAGGCAATGTTGTCATCTACGTAGAAAACAATTCGCATCGACTACTCACGCTAGCTGGTGGAGAGGTGAGTGGATTGTTCGAAAGTTCCAAATCCACAAGCGAGGTCATGTGCCGAAGTTCTACCGGCAAGGTAGCGATCTTGTTACTGCTGATATCCAAAAATGCCAACTCCAGGCAGGTGAGATCACGAGGCAGGTAAACTAACTGATTGCTGCGCAAATTTAGCGAACGCATGTTGCGAAGATCACCCATTCGCGCTGGAAGATGTGTTATCTGATTGCAAGCCGCATCGAGCTCCGTCAGCTTCTCCATTCGACCGAGCTCGTCGGGCAATGTAGCAAGGCGATTGTTCGAGACGAGTAAAACCTGAAGAGGTAGAGCACAGATTTCGCGCGGCAAAACCGATAGTTGATTGTTTCTGAAAGCATAGAAAAACAAACCGTGTCAAACATGTTGTTTCGTTTAATGTTGTTCACGGCAACAAACCAGTTGATTATGTGCATCGATGCAATGTTTCTCACGATCAATCAGTCGCTGGGAAACACAATCGATCTTTTCATTCCCATACTACAGATGATCTGTTTCTTACCTTAAATCTAAATAAGTTAGAGAATGCAGTCCACGTATCGTTTCCGGCACAGACCGGATCGTGTTGTGGTAGACCAACAGGCGCTCTAAAAACGCGAGACATGTGATGTCTTCTGGTAGTTCACAGAATCGATTTCTCGACAGATCTGAAAAAGATGGAAAAGAAAGGAAAAGTTTAATTACAAAAATTTTATAAGATATAAGAACAACAATTTAAAAATGCCTACATCTGACTAACATTAATTTACATGTAATTTCAATAAAATCATTTGATATATAACATTCAATATTGTTCATACT